>JZLH01S0217765.1:0-22803 GCA_001188425.1 Eucidaris tribuloides
AGTTTTTCAATGTTTCGAAAAACTGGAATTTTCTACCTGCCAAGAAATGGAATAGTCCTACTGTTTTCGTTTAGTTATTGCATCCCACATACAAGCCAGGTATGATGAGTACATGGTAAAAATATCTAAGCAATTAGACCCTTTTATCCTTTTTGAATATTTCACCAAAAATGGTCGATTTTCACGTTTTGCAAGTAAGAAAATGGACCATAGAGGGCGTTTTTTGGGGTGGGGTCATAAATTCTGTGTAAATGATAATCAAGCGGTTTGGTGGTTATTTTTCAAAATGCTTTAGGGGACTATATTAAACTTAGAAATATGAGTCGAATTTTCCGACCCCCATCTTCCGACCCCTGCCCGATTCTCTCAGACAGTGGCTCTTAATACTGTTTAGGCCATTTTAGCTATTTTCACTAAAAATCTTATTTTGGGGTAAAAAATAATATGATTTTTGCCTGGAATATTAGAAGGCGTTAAATCAATTCTAAATTATATAAAATGATATGCTGAATCCAAAAGTAGAAGGCAAATTGTGTTAATTACACCGTTCTGGTCATTTTAGCCATTTTTGGTATTTTTTTTAAAAGTCAAAATATGACTTATGCTTAAATTTAGAAGAGAGGAGTTTAAATCAAATTGAATAAGATAAAACTATCTATTGAATAAAACATGGGGGGGGGGACTACAAGTCTTATTGCCATTCTTTAAACTGTTTTGGAAGTTTTAGCCATTTTGGCCTAAAAGTGTGATTTCTGGTAAAAATATGATTTTGCATGAAATATTAATAGAAAGGTTAAATCAAATTTATTTTATGTGGAATTATGTGCTGAATTCACAATTAGTAGTTTTATTACCATCATTTACACTGCTCGGCAATTTTAGGCATTTTCGGTCTTTAAGGTTAGTGGCATGAATGGGAATACTTGAAAATGCTTCAAGAACCAAATGAGCTGAAATATATACCAACTATAAACCAGCTGGAGTGGATCTCCCAGCTGGAAGGATTTGTCTCTAATTTGTATTCTAAGGAGAATCAAGCGTGAACATATTAGTATTTTAATTCTTGGCATGATAAAAATAGGACCCATAGAGAGCTACACAGCAGGTTTGTCTGCAACGAAGGATATTAACATTAGTTACTTTAGACTGAGTCAATGTTTGACTACAAGATTTTCACACGAGAACACAAGTTAGAATCGACAGCTGTACGACGAGCTCTAAACGTCGTCTGTGATGCAACTCTAGTTTTCTGTCACGGTTTGACTGAAAATAGTGCAGAATTTGCATGTGCATGCAGGTTTCACAACTTCCTGCATAAATTTTGTTACGATAATATTATGCAACTTGTCGAAACCACTTATGGAAACGGTCTCCCTCCCCTGTTTTCTTATTTCAGTTGCTGAATCAATGGTATTGGGAAAGGAGCAGGGACCTCAATTTTGTAGGGGGAATAGGTACATGTGGAACGTGCGAGGGGTCACACATTTGCTGAAAGAAAGATTTATTTATTTTATTTATTTATATATTTACGATTAATTCATCAATGAATCAAGTTAGAAAATTTACACTTTTACTATAATTATTCCAATCCCCCTATCTTGATTATGATATGACTATTTTGATTAAATATCTATTTATAGTTACATACAAGTCTTTGAAGCACTGAGAAACAAAGTGTAATAATTAGTATTATTTGTTTTGGCGGCGTTAGTCGTGTCCTGGAGGGAATTGTCCTGGCGGGAACAAAAGAAACAAAGTGTAATAATTATTATTTCTTTTGGGGGTAGGGCGTAGTTAGTCCGGGGGAATTGTCCTGGGGGAATATCGGGAGGGGGGGGGGTTGGGTTGTCGGGGCGAGTGTAGTGCATTGTCCTGGTGGGGAATTGTCTTGGGGGAATTGTCCTGGGGGCGCAGGTTGTCCTAAGGGGGATTGTTTCTAGGGGCGAATTTCCGCGTTGGCGTGTAGTTTGTCCGTAGGGACGGCTAGTTGTCCGACGGGGTTAGTTGTCCTAGGGGGAATTGTCCTAGGTGGAATTGTCCTAGGGGCGTAAATTGTCCTGGGGGCAGTTTCTAGTGCCGGGAATTGTCCTGGGGGGAATTAGTCCTTGGGCGATAATTGTCCTGGGAAGTAGTTGTCCTAACGGGGTAACTTGTCCGGGGTAGTTTGTCCTAGTAGGAATTGTCCGGGGGGGGGTGAAATTGGCCTGGTGGTAGTTGTCCAGGGGGTAGCTGTCCTAGACCCGATTTACACACCACAGCGTTTTATCCAGAAAATCCAACGTTCAAAATTTGAAACAAATACGTCCAATATAATAGGTCTTAAAATGCAACAAATAATTATAAGGAAATAAGCGCCGCTTTGATAGTTCTGCGTGAAACGTTATTCTGAATTCTGGACACAGTATTTACCTTGTAACCATTACCTTTCACTAGCTTGCTCAACTATATAAATCCAGTCAAACACTTCATCAGACCATCCCGGCATTGGTCCAACTGCACCGGTATCGGTTTCTGATCTGTTACGGAACTGGAAAACTACATTAATCGCGGAAAGAAACTTTAATTCACTCTAACATAGGCCTATATCTCTTTGTATCAACCAGTAGTCGTGTTGCTACTGTAATTCAAACAGAAACAAATTTATTCATTAAAAATCATAGGCGTAAAAGACGCAGGAGGGGGGGGGGCAAAAATTTAAAAATCGGGCAAAGGCGATGGAAAAATTCGAGCAAAATCGGCACAAAAAAAAATGAAAATGTGGACTACGTCGTGAAAAAGAACCAAACTTTAATTTTCAAATCAAAATGTGGCCAAATACAAAACCTTGTTTGTTTGGTTCTAATAGCTAATTGCTATCTTATCTTTGTTGTTTGGAAGTCGTTGCCCGAATTTCCCTCAAACTCCTGCTGCAAGTAGCTTCTGCACAAATTTTCTCCAAGCTCCAGCCCGATCAGAACCCCTGTCCGATTTTCTTTCTCAAGCTCATGGAGTCCTGCCTGATTATCAGCTTCCTCAACCCAAATTTTCTTCAACCTCTTGACCCATTAGTAGCTTCTGCCCAAATTTGTCTCGAGTTCTGGCCCGTAAGTAACACTTTTGCAGGAAGCTGCAGCTCCAGCCCAATTGTGAGTGTAAAAGTTAGGAGAATTGAAAATTATGTATGTTTAGTGGTATTTCATGTAACATATGATAGTTTAGTAGTTCCTTGCACTGATATTAAAATATAACTTGGCATATTGCTTTTTATTAATTTTTCAAGTTTTCAAAATGATATATATATATATATATTATTTTTTTTTTGGGGGGGGGGAAGGAGGAGGGGGCAAAACTATATGTAAGCCCCCCATTGGGTAGGTGACTGCCCCGCCTACTAATTCCAATTCTTCTTATTAGCGAAAATTACGAATTGCAAATCATTGAAATACAGTTCGTTTCTCACTCAGAGGGGCAGAATCTGTATCTTTTGAAAGTGAAAATGCGAAAAGACAACTCTCAGACCCTCCCAGTGATCACCTCTTATATTTTACTGCAACGAAGGCAATACGGTTTTTCTTACTATGAGAGGTGTCTCCTTGCACTAATTTTTATCATCACGTTCTGCTAGCAAGGGTATCCCTTTCACGCCCTCCTGGCATTTTCTTTTATTAAGAGTCGTCTAATTGGCGAAAATTATGAATTGAAAGTCAATGAAATACAAAATCATCTGTCATTATTAAGAGCAAGTACTGTACTCTTTGAAGTTAAAAATGCAAAATTGTCTCAATCTGGGAGGCCCCTCCCAGACCCTCCCCAATTAAGTTTATGTTTACGACATTTCAGTCATTTCACAAATGACAGGAATATGCAAGTGGGGGCAAATAAATATGTTAACATGTGTGACCTCCAGTCGTGTAAGCTTCAATTTAAAAAAATTGTCAAACTTTGATATCTGAGCTACATAGAAGTATTTGAATGGACAAATAAACACCATAGAATACAAAAGTTTGGAAATTTATGCTGCCAATGGCAAGATATGAATGAATAAGCAATTAATACTCGGGGCGAGTAGAAATAGTATAGATCTACACACAGTAAGTCTATGGGAGGAAATTAGCAGGTGAGTCCGCTCAATTTACGATTTTCACTTTTTGGAAGCACTAAATAATCGTTTTGAAATACATTTTTTCAGGGCTTCATTTTTAGACGATATCAAAGACACTGGTGGTAGCATGATTTTTAACTGTGGTAAATGTTAGCCAGTGGCTTTATATAAAATGTCGTTTTTGGCGTTATTTTAGTGTGAATGTGTTGATTGACATGCACATCTGAGCTGTGAAGTATGCACTTTGTCTGCTCTGCCCGGCCCGTCGTGTGCGTAATACACTGTACAAATATCAGTCTTCTTTTTATTCTCCAAATAAGATTGACCTCTTTACATATATTTTAAAAGAGAAAACAGAGGTACACTCACAGTCACTTTATCAACACATTCTGCATGCAGCTTGCAGGGGAGCCCCTTTCACGGCCCCTTCCCCAGAGCAGATATCTATAAAAAAAATGAATATGCGGGCATTAATCAGATATTCGGGGAAAATGTTGCGTCCCTCCCCCCCCCACAAAAAATGCTATACAAAGCTGTACACTATTACCCAAATCATTCTGATTGTTCTTTGTATTGATTTACAGCTGAGACTACCTTAAGTGAATGCAGTGTAACAAATACAGGAACTGATATGTGTTCAAAGGCGGGTGCAGCAAATTGTTATGGTATGTATACTTTATTCACACACAAAAAATGTTAAACCGGCCTTAGAAACAAATTTCGATTGATTGTTATCAATTAAGAGTGCAGTGTTGGCCCGATACAAGGAATGCATCACTCCATGCATGGAACTGGGAGCCGGTAAAAAACAAAACAAAACCGTGTTTAGCGAGTAAATGCTTTTCTAAACACACTCTTGCTATCACTTTGATTGTGTGTCAAATCAGTTAACATAAGTGTCCAAACATCATGTGTTGATAATTTAAACATACAAGGCCTACAGTTTCTAGACACATCTTTAATATCACTTTTCGGTCGATTTTAATTTTTTAAATTTAATTATTTTTTTTTCAACGACAGCAAAACCCGGAAGTAACCAATGCACATGTACATGTACGTAGTGTACTGTGCATTGTGCAAGTATACACTCATGCTCATAATTATGGAATATTTTGTTGATTATTTTTTTATTTTCTTTCTCCTATATCGTCTAAAATTTTCAAGACAAGTGTTTATTTCACAAAAACGCAGTATATGAAGCAATTTTTGGATTTCCTCAGATGACTAAAGTAAAAACAAAAATACGTTTGAGCGCAATAACAATTATATATTTATTTTTTTAAAAATCCACAAAAAATCATGAAAAAATTATTAAATTAAAGTAATTTAAAAAATCACAAAAAATGATTGATTTTTATCTAATGTCACTATCATTAAATTAACATCGGAATTGTCTGTTACAAGTGTTATAACGAGCGTAACCACCACGTGACTCAACAACAACTCTGAATACTGTCATTTATAGACACAGGTTTTAGCGTCGGGTCGGACGCTACAAAATGCTCAGCATTTCCATGAATACTTAGATTATAATTGTTACTGGGCTGGTGAGCAAATATTAATCCCAGATGCTACCGTTCACTGGAAAAAAAATTGGCAACTTCTAATAATGTCTATCTAAAATATATCCATAATTCATGAGCATGAGGTGTATGCTAGCACGAAACTGTGTGTGAATCGAAAGTTGAGTTTCCCGATATTTTTTATGGGTCTTTCAAATGGGCAAAACGAATATAAAAGTGCTGTTTTAGGCCATTGAATAGAAATTTTTAGTAAATTCTTCACTCAAATTTGACATTTTCTCCCTAAAACGGCGATTTGGGGTCTGAAAAAAAAACCCCAAAACATCGCGACCTGCTTTCTGCACTTTACGGCAACATAACCATTCTTTAGGCCTTATCATATTGCACCGGTATAAGGCGGACTGCTACAGCACAAATTGTCGCCGGCGACAATCTGTGACGCAGCGACAATTTGTACCGTCAGGTTTTGAACAAATCGGCACAAATTGTCGCCGGCGACAATTTGTGACGCTTTTGCTGATCCCAATTTTTTTGCCTCACTGGCGACAATTTGTGCCAAGAAAAAAAATTAGCGGCACAAATTGTCGTCACCGTCAATTGTCGCCACTTACTAAATATTAGTCGGTCTGTTTGTATGTCTGTTCGTGTGTGTATCAGTGTGTCAGTGTCTGTATTTCCTTGTGTGTCTGCTTGTGTCTGTGTATCTACGTGTGTATGTGTCTGTGTGTGTCTGTATAAGTCTTTGTGTCTCTGTGTGTCTTTATGTGTATCTGTACGTGTCTGTGTTTGTCTGTGTGTGAGTCTGTGTGTCTGTTTGTCTGTTTATATGTCTCTGTGTTTGTCTGTGTGTGTCTTTGTCTGTGTGTGTCTGTGTCTGTTCGCGTGTCTGAATGTGTCTCTGCGTTTGTATGTGTCTGTGTGTGTCTATGTGTCTGTATGTGTCTAGTCTGTGTGCCTGTGTATTGTGTGTGTCTGAATGTGTGTTCATGTGTCTGTATGTGTCTGTGCGTCTGTATGTGTCTGTGTGTGTCTATCTATGGTCTGTATGTGTCTAGTTTTTATGTTTTTGTTGTCTGTTTGTGTGTCTGTGTTGTGTGTTTGTCTGTATGTGTCTATGTGTCTGTGTATCTGTCTGTGCCTTTGTGTCCATGTGTGTCTGTGTGCCTGTCTGTATGTGTATGTTTGTGTGTCTGTGTGTTTGGCATTGTGTCTAATTGTGTGTCTGTGACTGTATGTGTCTGTGTGTCTCTATATGTCAGTGTGTCTCTGTGCGTTTGTATGTGTCTGTGTATGTCTATTTGTCTGAATGTGTCTAGTCTGTATTATGTCTGTTGTCTGTTTGTGTGTCTGTGTATTGTGTGTGTCTGAATGTGTTGTTCATGTGTCTGTATGTGTTTGTGCGTCTGTATGTGTCTGTGTGTGTCTATGTGTCTGTTTGTGTGTAGTCTTTATGTGTCTGTTGTCTGTTTGTGTGTCTGTGTGTTGTGTGTTTGTCTGTATGTGTCTATGTGTCTGTTTGTGTGTTTGTATGTGTCTGTGTATGAGTCTGTGTGTCTGTGTGTCCTTATGTGTCTGTGTATGTTTGTGTGTCTATGTATTGGCTGTGTGTCTAATTGTGTGTTTGTTGTGTATGTGTGTCTGTGTGTCTGTGTCTGTATATGTCTGTGCGTCTGTATGTGTCTGTGTATGTCTATGTGTCTGTATGTCTGTTTGTATGTCTTTGTGTGTCTTTATGTGTCGGTGTGTCCATGTGTGTCTGTGTGTCTGTCTGTCTGTATATGTATGTTTGTGTGTCTGTGTGTCTGTATGTATGAACGTGTCTGTTTGTGTCTCTGTATGTGTCTATGTGTTTGTCTTTGCACATGCCTGTGTCTGTATATGTGCGTCTCTGTGTATCTGCGTGTTTTGTGTCTGTTTTTGTGTATGTGTGTGTGAGTTGGTAGTTGGTGTGGTGTTGGAAAGAGGATGTACAAGTGTATTGGTGTGCTATTTGGATGTCTGTAACTGTGTCTGTGTAAGCTTGTGTGTGGTTGTGATTGTCAGGCAGACACACAGACACACAAACACAGAGACATACATATAAAAGCTGACACATACAGACACAGACATACAGAAACACACAGAAACATTAAGCCACACAAATAGACAGAGATGCACAGACTCACACAAAGACAAACACACAGACACACTATCATACACATGCAAACAGAACTGACACAAACAGATACACACACAGACACACATACAAACACATACACACAAACAGAACAGATACATACAGACGCACAAACATACACATACAGACACACGAACAGACACAGACACACAAGCACATAGACACACAGAAACACACATACACACAAACAGACACACAGACTCACACACAAACACATACCTAACACACACAAACACATACAGAGACACAGACACATACACACACAGACACAAATAGACACACAATAAGACATGCAAACAAACACACAGACACAGAAACATACACATACAGACAGACACACATACACATACAGACGCACAGACAGATACACACAGACTCACAAACAGACAAACACACATACACATACAAACATAAATATACAGACACACACAAACGCACAGACACACAGACAAACACACAGACATACAAACAGACACACAGACATACAGGCAAACACGCAACACACAGGCACACAAACAGACAACAGCCACATACAGACTAGACACATCCAGACACATTGACACAGACACATACAGACGCACAAACAGACACACAATCAGACACACAGACAAACATGCAGACACACAGTCACATACAGACACACAGTCAAATAGAAGAGACACATGCAGACACACAAACAGACACATAGACACGCACACAGACACATTCAGACGCACAGACATATATATATACACAATATATACACACAGACAAACACACGACACAACACACAATCAGACAAACAGATACACAAACAGACACATGCTAACACATACAGACACACACACACACACACACACACACACACACACACACACACACACACACACACACACACACACACACACACACACACACACACACACACACACACACACACACACACACACACACACACACACACACACATACCCACATACCCACATACCCACATACCCACAAACCCACAAACAATTTCATTTATGCCACAACATGCTTTGATTATGGCTGGCGACAATTTGTGCCGTCAGGTTTTTCACAAATCGTCACAAATTGTCGCCGGCGACAATTTGTGCCGCAACACGGACCCATCCACGCAGATATGAAGAAATTAAACTTCTGTGTTTATCTTGTATTGTTCTAGACAGAAACTGGGCATTTTCTTCACCCTTATATAGAAGAGAAAGATAATGGGCCGTATGCATGAAAAGTAGCAATTACTTATAAGGAATTGCTTCAAGCACCAGCAATTGGTTGTCAAGAAAAATCAAGCTCAAGCAATTGCTTAAATAGGTTTGCATAATCTTTTGCTTACCGTGAAATCCGAGTGCACTGCGATAAGCAAATGCCTGCAATAAAAAGTTGTTGCTAACAGGCAGAATTACTTGCTTACAGGTGAAAGAAATTGCTTAAAAATGTATACATAAAAAGAACCTTTTCCTTGTTCTGACAAGAATTTGCTTGGGTTTTTTCAAGCTCTGAGCGCTTTTGCTTAATTACGACATTCGAGGTTAAAACATATCCATGCTCGTGTTTAGACCAAACCAAAGCTGCACAAAAGGAGAATAAATAAAGAAGTACTTTTTCTGGTATATCAAGAAAAAATTGGGGGAAATATCCCAGGAAGGGGGTTAAAGAGTCAAAGATTTAACTCAAACCTGGAGGTACGTTGCGTCTTTCAAAATGTATTTATGTACGTTGACCGCGAGTTGTGAAGATGGGAGGCTTCTTCCCACACGTATTCGGCTCGTGCGGATCTGGCTTTTGTTGGTGTTCGCACCGCCGTGACGTTGCTATTGTATGGTTGTGGAGACCTTTAGGAATTGCTCACGAATGGCAAGCAAACGGTTTGAACACAAGCAAAATGTTATGCATACGAAAAAAAAACAATTGCTTGAAATCCATCTTTGGCTTGAAGGATGTTAGCAGGTGTTTTTTAATGTATAGGTCTATTACTTTCATGGGAGCACAAAGGCGGGTTTTGTATTATGTATTAAAATATTACGCGTGAGAGGAGAAGCATTTTCCTGTCGTGGGAGTTACGAAAGATCACTTCACTAATGTATACAAATTTATGGATGTTTCTTTATGTGACCATCGAATAACGATTCTACTGATTATTTCTAGAGTGTATGATGGTTGGAATTCAATTAGCATATTCTTGTTTTTGTCATATCGGACAAACCTGCAAACCTCGGGCAAACTATCATGTTGTCAAGAACCTTTGTTTCAAAATGTTTATGCAGGCAACAATGCAATTACTTTTGGAATGCAAGCAAAGAACCTTTGCTTGACAAAGCCAATTCCTTATTTTTATGCATATGGATTCAAGCAAAAGGCGTAAAAAGCAATGTGCTTACTTTTTATGCATACGGCCCAATGTATTGACTGTATGCATTATTGAATCACTTTCTGCCAAAATTACTTTGAAATGCTAATTTTTGGTACAGTGTAAATGTATATGTACACATTGCCAATTTTCCTTTCAAAGACGATTTGATCGTATTTAACAGATGACAACTAGCTTGGCTGCTTCGTTGACCGTTATGATGGATCGTGTCCTCCCTGATCTTTGTAATGGTATTGCTAATGATCAATGCTGACCATCGACAGGTGTATAACATGCTGTAACCAATCCCATGAGAATACGTGTATGCAGGGGTGGAATTTGGTAACAAATGTTTACTGCGGATACTGTAATGCAAACTTCTCTCGGCATGGTTCAAAGTCGGATGCATGTGCAATCAATCTTTTTGCCGTGCGGCACGTGAGCAGTTGTGGAGCACCCGATCGCATCGCCAATATTTCAGAGATAAGCCGAGTACAAATAATATAACAATTTCCCGGGGGGGGGGGCACTGGCATGACAAGGTGTACCAGGGAGGGTGCAAGAGTTATAATCTAAGGACGGAGATAACTTTCTGGGAAAAATTTTACGCGTAAAACTGATTTTTTACTCGCCAAATTGCAAAGCCAACAAGCATTCGACAAGCAGGGGCAGGGGGCCGACGACGACCGAAACCATTTTTTTTTTGCTGGCACCCTCCCCCCAAAAAAATACGGCCAATTACAAGCTAAATAAGATCTAACAAGCTGGTAGGCTGGGGGCGGATGAGTGACCAAAAGCATTGCCCCCAAAAATTACTAGCCAAATTACAGCCAACAAACCTGACAAGCGGCGAGGGGGGGGGGGGGGGGGGCGCCAGGGGCCGACGACAAACCAAAAGATTAGGTTTTTTTGCCGGCCAAAAAGAAAATACTAACCAAATGATAAACAATGGTGGGATAGACACAAAACGGTAAAATCCAGTTAGTTTCAATTACATTTGGAAAAAGGGGGTGGCCCGCCCTGCTCCCCCCCCCGTGGGCGCCCGCTCCGCCCCAGAGTTGTCACACCGCCGCGTAATTAAAAAAACCGCGTAAATAGGGTTGTTTTGCACGGACGGGTAATGTACAGTGAAAAGTGTATTAAAATCGCAAAAATCAGTAATACTTTAAACAGAACTTGAAAACGGTATCTTTTTAGATTTTAATACTTGTGTAGAGTATACTAAGATCGAAGGATAATTGCTTGTTTAGGATCCATTTTGAAAGTCCGTACTCGTCAGGGTACACTTTGTAATGATAGTCCCATGGTCCCCCCCCCAAAAAAATAATAATTGATGGTAAAATACATAAAAAATTAAACACGTTTTGGAGAATTATAACAAAATTGCTTTAAAAAATAAAGAATTCACTCTCTCGTTTTTAATGCAGAGGCACATGTAGGCCTGCAATATAACGATATTTCCCCCTGTCTACATTATTGTTGCCTTTCGTTTTGATTCCGAAGAGAAAGCCGTATTATATTACGCGGGTGTTCAGTAGCATATCTGTAGGGTGAAGTGCACCAGGGGCAAAAAGTGAAATGCGCCCATATGCAAACTCAACCCATTGGGTAAGGGGGGGGGGACAAATTCATTCACCCGAAATTGTATTTTTCGATGGAGGAATTTAAGGGCGGCGCACGCAGAGTGTGCTGTACATGTGAAATGGTTGCCTATTTAAAAATGTACCAAATTTCTAAATAATCTTGTAATAATAATCGTCCCTTTCATCCACATTTTTACAGTATTTTGTCTTTTTATGTACGGTATAATACCACAGAGAGGTTTAACACAATTCTGCGAGTGAGCAAGGAGCCGTTTGGGAATCTTTGAAATTCTTGAGGGAAAAACACGTTTTGTGATGCATTTGTCAAATTAAATCGAAACAATTTGTATTGTAATATGATAACAAGTAGATGTATAGGTGTTTATTATTTAGGTCATACAGCACCTTTGTCTGATTTGAACTCTACATGCACGTTATCAGGGTACTGAGTGGCGAAACTGGTTTTATTTTAGCTGGATTGCAGAATAACACACACGCACATCGTGCGCACGAATGGATTTTAGAGGTCAGGAGATTTTTCTATAATCAAGACGCGGATGCAGTGAGATTGGGGGGGGGGGCGCTCCTGTAAATTTGCCAAAAGAGAGAAAGAGAGAGGGAGAGGAGAGAGAAGAAAAGAAAACTCCCACCGTGATGCATTCTGGTTCAAAGTAAATCGGTAGGCATGTAACCTGTAATAGCTTGTTTTTCAATAAAAAAAAAGAGAGAATAATAACCCCAAAATTTGCCCAACCAGACGAGCAACTTTTCCTAATCATATTTGTGTCCGTTTACATATTCCGAAACGTTACAAATATTAAGAAAGCAAAGCGATCTTATCAACAATAAAACTACACTCTTCAGAGATTGTGACCTATATAATTCAGAATTATGAGACGGACTTTAAAGGTAGTCGTATACCTTTTCAGCTAAGCCGAAAAGCGGGAAATCTCTACATTAAAAATGAGTTTGATTACAAACGGCATTATGCTGATAAATTGTACAATATTTCAAGAGAAGGTGCACTTAGCAGAGTGTCTCCCTCGGTTCACTTCAGTTTCGTTTTTATTGGCTTCTTGATTGGGGGGAGGGGGGCAAATACGCAGACATGCGCCCCCAGGTGCCCCTTTGATCACCGATCATTCCCCCCTTTTCACTAAAAGGTCCGCCTGTAATGGGGACCTCGTGCCCTCCTCCCCAGCTTAGAAACGTCATCGGGGCTGCTGTATTTTGTATGTTCCGTATTTTTTTTCAATGAAAGTGTGGTTCCCCTCCATAAGAAATCATACCTCCGCCTTAATAAACACACAGTATAACCAATGTGTGCTAATGTTAATATATATTGATTTTTTTTAATGCATGTCCAAACAAATCTGCGGCCGTTTTGACTAGTTCATATTTTCGATTAGTTGGGCAAGACGGTGGGAAAGTAACACAGAAACTCACAAAAGTAATTGGCATATGTATGATACCTCAGTAGCATTCGTTTGTTATCAATACTGGTTTTCCTTTAATAATACTTTCTTAATGCCTTTAAAAAAAAAGAATAAAAACGGAGCGAAAAAAATGAAAACGGCAAATAAAATTTGTGGATTTATCTTATTTCAGTTTCCAGTGATACAACCCCCGATTGTACAGTTGTCCAGCCTCCAACGATAACAACGACCCGTGGGTCTACCACGCAACTCCCCGGAAGTACAACCTCTGTGTCGAGTACGACCTCTGTGTTAAATACGCAACAACCCGCAAGTACCACTTTTGCATCAAGTACGCAACAACCCAGACGTACAACCTTTGGGTCAAATACGCAACACTCCGGAAGTACGACCTCTGGGTCAAGTACACAACAACCCGGAAGTATGACCTCCGGGTCAAGTACGCAACAACCTGGAAGTACGACCACTGGGTCCAGTACGCAACACTCCAGGAATCTGAATCAAAATAGTACGTACTTGTTCTAGCCTATTTTTCAAATAAAATTTATCGAAGTATTTCTGGTGAAAATGAAGAGTGCAGCATGCGTCTGCCTATTTTCGTTATAGACAAAAAGTTTGTACTTAACCTGCACAGGTCATTTACTCGATTTTTAACAGTACAAAACATCTACATATGCATTGGAACATTGTGAACATATCCAGTGTTTGCTAGAGTAATTCGCTTAATAACTTGATTAAGTTTAGGATGTCATATTACGCAAATTAAATTGAAATTGTCTTTGCCTATTTTCGTTATTCTTTACTATCACTATGAATGAGTTACATCCTCTTAATCATCCTAGATATGAATTATCGCTTATCCAGCGGGAGAGCGAAAACATCATACTACTCTAATTTCACGTGTAAAGGGCCAATGGTTTTCAAGTAGTGTTAAGGCTCTTCTGCCGTGAACTTTATGCTAGGGACAAGCGACGAAATTTGTTTTCTTCGCATCCTTTAGAATAACAGTGGAAATTTATTGAAAATACATCTATGTGAAAGCTTGACCTGTCCCTCTGCCCTCCCACTCATCTCTTCTTCTCCCTTCGTTCTACTAACTTCCTTTTCTGATATACCTGTAGTTATGCATCTCATGCAAGTATAACTAATCTCCATTATTTTTACAGTATAAGCGTCAGTTGTAAAATATGTAAATTTGTTATAATTTCTCGACTTCAGTTATTATTCAAGCATGACAAGTATTCACATGTGTTGTTCAATACTGTACTTATACATATGTAAAAATTGGAAAAGCTATAAATACGATGCCATCAATGAATCAATATCTATCTTAGAAATTACATCAGTTATAATACATTCTTTATTTTTCTATAACTTACATGGACAGCTCAAGAAAGTACAATAGATTTGAGGACTATGAGTGCCCAATCAGCATCCTCTGCAAATATGGAATCTTCATTTCGTCCATCGCCACCCTCCAGGATTGAAAATAATATAGGTAATACGGGTTGTTTTCAGCTCTACCCGGTTTTAATAAAACGCTGTTTAACTTTCCTCCAGCTGTTAGGGCTTCGTTATCTTGGTGCTTGCAATGAGATTGTCCTCTGTAATCTTTGACAAAGTGTCTCGGTGTATGGAAACAACAACTAACAAACAACAATTAATGTTTAATACAGTAAATGTAATGAGCTGTTCCAAAAGGAGTAGGCCTAAGATCCACTTTCGACCAGAATAAGTTATTAACATCAGTACATTGGCTACATTTTTATCTTGAAGCCAAATTAGACAGACAAGCACAAAATATTAAGTACTTTATTTCTATTCTTCAAAATACTGTAAAAACTGTTTAGGGAATAAACGCTTCTGTAACACATTTATGCTGTCACTTTCAAAATATTTTCAGTGGCTAAACGTCGTGTGTTAAATCATGAAACATTTGTGCCCAATTTATAAACACTACGTATGATTAATCTAAACACATCTTCGGTATCACTTGAAGCAAACTTTTTACATTGTAGTCGTTTTCCCACAATTTTTAAATATACATAATCTGTTGTGTTTATGAACAAAATAACAGAGAGGTTTAGTTTCTGATCTTTATTTTAGACCATGTTATCTTTCCATTATTTTGGCTGATTAGGGTAGATGAAATTTGGAAAACAGTTCATTGATAGATCATTTAGCGTTGTTTGATTGAATGAATCTTCTTTTTTTTTTGGGGGGGGGGCTGAAAATAAGCTTTTACCTTTTACCTAATAAGTCATAATTTGTTCTTGTTCGTAGCTCATTTTAGAAATATTACAAATAAATCAACTATCACCAGGTATATCTGTTTATTACTATGTCAAGGCAACTGCGTTGTATTTGGCTTTCCTTAATATTTGACCACACCAACAATATGTATGTAACATGTATGATACCGTAGAAGTGTTTAACCCTAGGAATGCTATGTGGTCCATGGGGCTGAAAATTACCTTTATATGATTAGATCTTGTAATGGGAAATACACTTTGGAAATCAAGTTCTTTGAGCAATGTTGTTTTAAGTTCAGTACTGCGGGATTTATGAAGAGTTATTGGTAATCAATTCAATAAAAATATAACAGGAACGAAGAACTTTGTCATATACAGTTATATAAGACAGACGAAATATTAACGAGCCATCAACCATCTTCAAATGGCATCAGTGTTCAGTCTTATTATGATTATAAAGCAAACCTTAAGTCACTGCATTTTAACTTAATTATCACGTCTTAAATTTCTCAGCTTTATATGCAGGAATAGGTGCATCAGCGGGTGTTATAATAATTGTGATCGTCATCGTCGCACTCGTCATTAAGCCAAGGTAGAAATGTCACCTATCATTATATTCTTTCATCGTCAAGTGATTTAATATCTTTTTTGGGATTTAACTATTTTTATGGGTGTATAAATTAATAACTTAACCTGATATAGTACGGATACTGAACTTTATTGAACAAATACATTTTCATTCCCGATCACAAGTAGGCCTATTTTTATACTTTTCAACTCAATTATTTTCTGCACAGAAGAAACAGTTGATAGAAAGATGAATTAACAATGGAGGTTATGTTCAATTCAAACTCCCAAATTAACAAAACCATTTGCTCATTTTCCCAAATAACACATGTTGGGGTAACTACAGGTAAGCGATGATATATTCATTCTGATGGTGTTTTGAATAACAAATCCAAACGCAAAAATTAATTCATATTTTCTGTCATCTTACATCCAACAATTCAAATTGATACAATAGAAAAGCACCGCGTTTTTGTATAATATCTTATTATAACGAAAATCTGTTCTTGTTTAAATGTGCCTTCTGATTTTAGATCCCGTCATTCACCAAAGGACGATGCATTGTCTCGAGTCCTACCTCCCATACAATCCGAGCCCACAGTCAGCAATGATTACGGTGGCTTATACGACGAAATCCTCAATGATGAAACAAGGATGCAGGCTAGACCTGGAAACAACATGAATGGACGGGGCACACAGGCTACCAATAGCGATTATGACGATATGTATTCGTCGATAGATTTGCCCAATAAAGACTCAAGTGACAATATGAATGCAGGAATAGAATTGTCCGAGATGCCAAAGAAAACAGGAGAGGAGGTGGTGAACAATGAAGTAGATTTTGCAGGGATGTATGCTAAACCCGAGAAGGGTAGTACCAACAAACTTTGTTATGATGAGTCTGGGTTGTACGCGTTGCCCGAGATGCCGGGTGGCGAGGCACCAAATCCTACCGGACAGTTCGACCATGCTAGAATGTACGCCATGCCCGACAAAAATCATAGTACTAAACGAGGTTGCGACTCTGATGCAAGGGGGATGTATGCCACGCCAGATGCGACCAGACCCGAGCCAGAGGGATGTGATGCGGACGATAGTGATACTGTGCACATCACTCAGGCCGAACAGGCAGGTGATGACGTGGAGGGTGGCCGAGACGTAGGCCCCTTGGCACATGAACAAGTGGGACCAAATGGTGAAGAAGATAACATGATTGACAATGAACTGTATCATATTTGAAAGCATTATTTAACAATGCTCCAGCTTAAAAATCTGAGTCCAGGTGGGGTCAATCTCCACACGGCTGCACCCACATCCAGAAAAAAGCGTCGAAAACGGTATCTTTTCTAGCCCTCTTGCGCCGTCGACGTCTTTTGGAAAAAGGGTAGCCTTTTCAGCACCATTCGTCGGCTATCGTCACTAAGGGTAGCCTTTTCTCCCATGTCACGCAATTTAAGATTACTAATTTGGTTATGTAGTTTACACCATTTACGGGTGCGAATTTGAGCAAATCTATATAAAGATATTTCCTGTCTAGTCAAAATAAACGTTTGTGAATTTTGTTTATTAATTTTCATTTTTTTGTTATTTTTGAATTATCAAGTGTTTTACTTGAGCCTCTTCTAGCTGTGTATGGTTTAATTTCATGTTTTAGATGAGAATAGGCACTTAGGTAGGGTATCAGATAAGTGGATTTCTCTGTTTACGCCATTTAGGGTATCAGAATTGGTGGATTTTTCTATTCACCCCACTTAGGGTATAGCTGTTTTCATGTGTTACGTCATTTAGGGTCGCAAATTTGTTTATGTAGGTTACACCATTTAAGGTGCATTTCTGAGGTTGTTGGACACGGGTAGGTTGCATACTGTGTGGAGAGTGACCTCCTTCCCCGGGATGTGAGCTATGTAATCCCATGTGCTATAAATGTCCCTGATAAGGTCTAAAATTGAAGTCCTGCAAAATTGTACTTCAAGACGTGCATTTAGTGCTTTAAAAGAGTGAAACATTATAAGTACCTAATTTTGCAATGTGTGTAATTGTTTATACACGTATAGCCAGTGGCAACGTAACTTTATAAAGTTTTGTATTCTAGAGTTTTTATTTTTCCGTTTAAATATTACATGTATTATGTAACTCGGATTAAATTGTTTCTTTAAACTTGATTTCCATTTAAGAAACAACTGTTATAATGCTGTAGCTGAATGTTATTGGAAAATGTCTCGGAAATTAATTCTAATATGAATACCCTTTATCTCATCTAAGCTCCCTCCCCCAAAATCAAGCATTCCAATAAGTGCTGACTTATTGATGTTAATATTTCTTCACTATTCAAATCATTCATTTGAACTATTATCCGATTCGTGGTCATTTTCTGGATTTTGACATTTATTATTGGGCATCTAAATTGATATTCAGCTTTAAAAAAGAATTATAAACAGACTGGTCAATTTCATTAACTCTTTCCTCAGTTTTATTATATGAAATGCAGTGTGTAATTTGTAAGAGATGGAAATAAGATACATGATCAAATGAAAGAACTTGAACTGCAATAAACACGAGCTGTAGTTATCTTTTAAATGATATTTCAAACCACGAAAATTTTGACAAAGTGCACAAAACTTCTCGTTTCCATCTCATTTAATTTGCAAAACAAAACAATAGTTAATCTGATTACAAGCATGGGCAAAGCTTGTTAGGTGTATATGCTATTTGACTGACTAAATCTTATTTGTGATATTTGCATTTTACTCAGACAATATAAAAACTGTGTGTTATGGTAAATGTGGTAAATCATCTACAGTGGCGATCGAAAACATCGTCATCTTACAAATGGCTACAAACGCGTTTCCTGAAACGAATTCGTTGCAATAAACGCACGCACGCATTTACTACGCTGGCTTTGCTTTTCGTCGCGCTTGAATATCGTTTTGAGAAACGCGTTTGTAACGTGGCGATGGTTTCGACCACTACTATTAGGTCTTATGCATTGTCAGCCGCGATGTGTATGGTAAATTCGGGTTCTGCGGCAATATTACATGCAGAAATCTGTGTTCACAATTGAATGCGTATATTTAAGGGAATACATGTCTGTATTAAAGGGGCCTTCACACTATGACGAATTGGCATTGCGTATGCATTGCGTATGCAACATTTTAACATTCGTTGGCATACGCTAAAGTTCGTTCGGGAATCGTTTTGACGTCGTTGTTATACGTCATCAATACGCAACGGTACGTTGTTGTTCGTTCCATACGTCGAAAAATTTTAAGCATGCATAAAATTTTTCGACGTATGCCGAGCGTACAACCCATACGCATCTCGTACGCTCGGAAGATGCAATGTGAACATTTTATTCGTCCACAAGACGGAAGCGGTAAGTCACCAATACAATTCCGTTGATCGACCATAAGTGAGGCCCTTTCTCCGCGAACGTTTTGCGTGTTGGTAGCGAATTAAAAAAATACATTTACTTCTCATGTCTAACCATGTGGGCTTATCATGCTTAAGGGGCCTTCACACTATGACGAATTGACATTGCGTATCCATTGCGTATGCAACATTTTGACATTCGTTGGCATACGCTATAAGTTCGCTTGGGAATCGTTTTGACGTCGTTGTTATCCACTTTGATACGCAACAGTACGCTGTTATTCGTTCCGTACGTTGAACAATTTTAAGCATGCATACAATTTTTCGACGTATGCCAAACCTACAAGCCATGCGCAGCGCGTACGCTCTAAAGTTGCAATCCGAAAGTTTTATTCGTCAACAGGACGGAAGCGGTAAGTCACCAATACATTTCCATTGATCTACCATAAGTGAGGCCCTTTCTCCGCGAACGTTTTGCGTGTTGGTAGCGAATTGAAAATTAATTTACTTCTCATGTCTATCCATGTGGGCTTATCATGCTTATGCTAGATTGTGCTTCATGTATCGGGGTGTGTTGTGTGTGTGTCTGTGTGTGTGTGTGTGCATCTGTGTGTGCGTGTGTCTGTGTGTTTGCGCAAGAAAATTACACACCTTACCCCATGGGGTTTGTTGCTTAAAATGTTTATAAGAAAATGTCTCTGGTAATATATGAAAACTGTTCTTATCGTAATTCGGTATATTCATTGATAGCCTACGGAAAAAAAAACGTTTCTGTTCAAAATACCAGACTTTATCAGATTTAATTCTCCAGAAAAAATGTTTCATGCAACAGCCCCTGATCAAAATATTTTGTCCGTTCCTCATAACAGTTTTAGAATACTATTTTAGTATACATATAGGTGAATTTTTTTTATTACTCAATTTCCAGATTTTCACAAATGATCATAAAGAAGATCTTTCTAATAGAAATCCCTATTCAGTTACCATGAAATTTAATAAGTTCGTTTTTTTGGAACAGTTAAATCACCAATATAAAAATATGAGCTTATCATTACCTTAACCGATGGGCAGATTTTAGGTTATTACTATTTTTCTCACGCTGAATATTAAATTTGGGTAAAGGTTGCCTTTCATATCAATTTGCCCTGGAATTATACCATATGAGTAATTTTGGTTCTCCCATTTTCTGTTAATGTTTAATCTAAAGGCGCCGTCACACTATGATGAATTGGCATTGCGTACCGCGAACGAATTGAAAAATTCCAAATACGCACAGCATTCCCGGCGAATTAATCCCGTATGGGTGAATTCAACTGAATCGAACGTACTGACAGCGAATCAAAACGAATAAAAAACGTCTCCATCACCATTTCATAACTTATCATTAACTTACATACAGCGATCTCTAATCGAACGACTAACGAGCTTTGCGTACGCTAAGCGTACAGTCTGCGAATTCAAATCGATCACATGGTGTCTGTGTGCACTGCATTTACAAACATATACCTTTTTGAACTCGACGTCATTTTTGTCCCATCATTCGAGTTTGGGTATCCAAGAGGGCCAAGATTTGTATACATGTATGGTATAACAGTGTTAAGATAAAACATTAACAGAAAATGGGAGCACCAAAATCATTATAATTCCGGTGCAAATTGATATGAAAAGCAACCTTTACCCCAAATTCAATATTCAGCGTGAGAAAAATCGTAATAACTGGAAACCTGGCCAATGATCAAGGTAATGATAAGCTCATATTTTTGCAAACGTGTTGTATGTTGGGGATTTTACTGTTCAAAAATAATGAGCTTATAAATTTCATGGTAACTAAATAGGGATTTTTATTAGAAAGATCTTCTTCATGATCATTTATAAAAATCTGGAAATTGAGTAATGTAGAATTTTCACCTACCCTCCCTCTCAAGTATTGCACATACACTTATATACGCATTGCATTTGAGGTTGAAGGGTCTTTCTAAAATAATGATGTCCAAAGAAAGTTTATAATTGGAAAATAACAATTCTTTGAAAAGAATCATAAACAATTGTTTTTCTTTGTCTTTCTACCATGGTCGGAGAGATTGTCAAATGGGCAGGCGCACCATGGCATAGAGGGGCTGGAACACACAATTTGAACATTTATTTTGCTCTCCCTAAATAGGGGTGGGGTGTAATTCACACTAGCATCGTATTTCGGTTTCATTATTTCCCGTAAATGGTTTGAATGGCTTGGAAAAGACTTCCAACAAACAAAATGTAATTGTGTTCCTTTGACACGGTCATCAGAAAGAAGACACCACGCCGACAATAGACGAAAGCGCCTCCTATCTTCATTGAGATAGTAGATATGAGATACGCGCCCCATATTTCAGAAAAAGACGCTCCTCAATTGTAATTTATTTTCTTTCTCAATTCTAAAGGCGGTTTATTATTGCAAACATCCTAAAATTTGCTGTAATGCGACTTTTTAGTACATTTGATATAAAGATGTGGAGAGAAGATCATCATCTTTATATTAGTAGCCTCATCCTCCTTATCACTATCTTATAAAGATAGGAGGCGCTTTCGTCTTTGCGGCGTGGTGTCTTCTTTCTGAGACCATGTCAGGGGAACACAATGACATTTTTTGTTTGTTGGAAGTCTTTCCAAGCCATTCAAACCATTTTACGGGAAATATGAAACCGAATTACGATGCTAATGTGAATTAACACCCCACCCCTATAGGCAGGCGAAAAGATGTCAAGTTTTGTGTTCCAGCCCCTCTGCCATGGGTGCGCTTGCATTTGATAATCTCTCCGCCATGGGGAAAGAAAGAAAAACAATTGTTTATTGATTTCTTTTCAAAGAATTTGTTATTTTCCTATTATAAACGTTCTTAGGACATCATTATAGAAAGACCCCTTCAACTCAAAATGCATGCGTTATAGTGTATGTTGCAATACTTTTGAGTAGGGAGGGTATATGTATTCTTAAACAGTATTGTAAAACTGTTATAAGGAATGGACAAAATATTTTGATCAGGGGCTGTTGCATGAAACTTTTTTCCGGAGAATAAAATCTGATAAGATCTGGTATTTTGAAAAGAAGAGGTTTATTTTCCCCCTACGGTATGAATGAATGTACCGAATTACGATAACAGCAGTTTTCATATATTACCAGAGACATTTTCCTAGTATAAACATTTTTAGCAACAAACCCCATGGGGTAAGGTGTGTAATTTTTTTTGCGCAAACACACAGACACACACAGACACACACAAACAGACAGACACACACACACACACACACACACACACACACACACACACACACACACACACACACACACACACACACACACACACACGACGACAGACACGACACGACACACACTACACACAGATCGACACACACACACAACACACACACACACACACACACACACACACACACACACACACACACACACACACACACACACACACACACAC
>JZLH01S0217788.1:0-11864 GCA_001188425.1 Eucidaris tribuloides
CTTCTCCCCGTAGCATTAAGCCTATTACTTCGACTGCAAGTGGTAACAAACCAAAACTGATCAGTCCACATTCATTACATTTATCTTTGTCGTTACGCCGCCGTTCTTCTTCTGCTCCTCCCCTTCTTTCTTTTCCTTGTTCTTGTTTTTCTTACTCATTTGTATCATCATCATCATCATTAGCATCATCATCATCATCTAATTCCTCTTCTTCCTCTTCTTCTTCTTCTTCTTCTTCTTCTTCTTCTTCTTCTTCTTCTTCTTCTTCTTCTTTATGTTTTTCTTCATTTTCTTCTTCTCCGTCATCTTCATTTTCTCCTTATTTTGTTTTCCCCTATATTGTTGCCTTTATCTATTTTCGTTTCTTTTTCTAATGGCTCTTTTCAATCGACTGTACTCATTTATGGTTTTGTATTTCATTAGTTTCAAAATTCTTGTACTGGCTATTTGCATCTTCCCCATCGCTTTTACCAATCATAAACAATTGTTTTTGAAGTAATATTCTCTTCTTTTCCAAGTAGGTTTAAAATGAAATGTTTTCTCATTTCATTATTTATTCCTCGGAATGAAGAAGAAAAATCGTACAAGGAATATCTAAATACAAGCTCCCGTCAATCTTCGTGATTATACCACTACATCAACATAACCAGCCGCAAATTGAATCCATGCACGCTATCAAATGCCTCTCAAATGGTGTGCACTCCAGCCATATCGAATGCTCCTACTACTTTCGATAGTGCTGACTGTTGTATCAAGGCTAGGCACCTGATGGGTAGATGATAAATGGACGCGATTCGATTTTGTTAACGCGAGACATGTCGAAGTTAATTAATAAACGTAGTTGAAATGTGTCTGTGCGTGTGTCACTTGAGAATGATAAGACGGCATGCCTTGACTCTTGTTGGATTAAGCAATTTTATGGCAAGATTTCATGAGTCGACTCACGTAGATCAACTGAGAGCTTACCGATGACGCAGTACAGGTAGCGTTGCGTGCAGCGGCGTACATGGTGTCTGGATCTCTAACCTAACCTCGTACGGTAAAATTGAGAAAAATATAAAAAATTGACGTTATTTTCATTGAAAATTTGTGACAAAACATTATCCCTCTTAATGATCGTAAATTTGACGCAAGTCAGAGTCGAATTAAATCTTATTTAATGGAATAGAAAATCGGGTAACCATTTCGAAGAAAAAAAAGAACATAAACAGCGGATGAGAGTAGTTGCATTTGGCCGAAATTGATCTTGTTGAAATCATCCATAAGTGTAGTCAAACTAAACTTTTCTGCATGTTATGTTACTTTCAACCGCAAAATAACCCATCACGTTGATAAGCTTAATTCCTCCATATTCACGATTTTGCTTTGTTGTGCCACGAACAACCAGTGATAGTTACGCTGTATTGCTGGAAATATCACTGCCCCACTTTCACGGAGCAAAGAGGGCACTCATTCTCGAAAGTAGACCTTTAAATAGTGGACAGAAGTATTATTTTTTCTTCATGTGCAAAGATTCATTCAGTATCCGTCTCAAGTTCAAAGGCTGTGTTCTTGATTTGCACACCCAACCGTTTTTGCTCAGATTTGATCCTACTTAAAAAAGGTACATAAAATGCAGTGTTCAAAATTAGAATTCAGACGTAAGGATTTGAAAAATAAGCGACAAATCACTTGAAATTATTCCATTGCTCAAGTTGTATTTTGCAACGGTAGGCTGGATTTTAGACACTAGCTGTAGCTTTCACCTATCAATTTTGAATTTGGTAGAGTCCAATCGCAGCCCAGTTTGTCCAACTGCACCGGTGTAAGTTTTTGATCTTGTAAGCTAAAGTTAGACAGTTGGTATTCAGATTTCACTAGATGATACACGAATTAGCATGATATGATCAGGTTTGTCTCTCAGATAAGTATAACGGCTGTATAAAAATTCAAATTCAGTGAGTGACGTTACGTCATTTACGTCAGTGCATTTTGTTTGAATTTGTATCAGCCTTTATTTTCCCGAAACCTAACTTTTCCGCCCCAGTATATCATGTGAGGGGTGAAAATTCATGTGAATTTTCTAAGTTCATTTTGGGGTGTGCAAATCATGGACACAATCTTTAAAGGTAGGGGATCTCATTTGCAACCCTCCCATAACACAGCAAAACATTATTCATGCCCTTAGGATATTTAAAAAGTACTTGCCTGTGAAATCTGAAGATCAGAAATTGCCTAGATTTAAAAAAAAATGCACAAGAAACCACTAATTGTGTAGTGTATGTTCTAGGCACACCGTTTCAAATCTCACTGTATTTCACGGACCTACAGTACAGGTCCATGGGTATATCAGGCTGATTAGTAGTTATGTAATACCAGTACGATACCAGACAGTTGTGGTGGAAAGGAATGCAAGGTCATCTGCATGTACACTGTACAGTACAAGTGTATTATACCATGGAGGTAAAACAGACCTAACGTTACATGTACATGCACGTTCTAAAAATAGACTAGTACCACTTGTGAAATTTATGGAACTGTATCCCCAAAATCAAATCGAAGTCTAACATTTGCTATAATTCCACTAAAACTGCGTTTCTAGCTCCTACACTTTGCTGAAGGTTCTTAAATGAGATTTTCTTCTATATACCAGTGCTTTTGCACAATGTTGAATTTTAGGCATGCAAAAGAGATCCACTGCCTTTAAAAATGCAGTGTACACGTACCGTACATCAAAATGCGGCAAAATTGATGTCAATATATCTTTATATTTTATGCAGGAAAGGTAGACATGGCGAAGATGAGTTGTGGTTTATGTGATTTCACAACTGTCGGCTTTCACGGGAAAACTTACCTGTGTTACTCCCATACCCTATGAAATGTATGATGGAAGATAATAAGTTTGTATTTAATGATCACATTTACAAATTCCCTGACTTTTGACGAACTGTAACTTTGAAAGGGCACACATTGACTCACAATCCAACTAAGGAGCGGCAATACTCAAGATTTGACATAGAGGTTGACCTATTCATTGAGGTCAAGCAAACACTTCCGGTTTCAGGAAGCAGACAGTTAATGTTTACAAACATGTTTTTCCTGCTGGATGTTTCGTACAATGTAAGTTTATAGACACCACTTTTTGTTTTATTCCCATCCCATCTTCCAACTCCCAATTAATCATTCCCAAATCAATTTCATCCAGAAAATGCAGTTTCTAAATTACTTTTGTCAATACGGATTTTTTTCCCCCGCGGATAGGGGGAGGAAGGGGGGGGGGGCGGAAATTCCAGACTCACCTGGTCTAAGCTCTATAAACGGTTGGAGATGAAGGTTTACAAAATGACAGTTTAAAGCTCAGACCAGATGGTTCAGTATGTTGATGTCCGATGCAGTTAATTTTACTTAAGTCATTTGCATACAATACCCGTCAAATTCAATCAAATTAATATTATTCTTTTTACTCTTCTGGGCTATATAGTGTTTTCTTTCACTTGTCGGAAAATAGGTGAATGATTTATACGACTCAAGGCGGAAACGAGAGGAAAACAAGAATATTGCTGTATGAGATTTCTGAATTTACGAGGCAGAGACTCTGCGAGACCTTGTGGTGATTTTACGAGCTGAGGATGGTAATTGATCTGAATACTAAGCACATTGGTGTTGATTTGCTTTCAGTTTTATATTCAACGACGTTTCTCGAGTATTTTCCGGCAAATTTATATGAATCAACCATTTTACAATATGCATCAATTAAATGGTTCGTGGACCTGTATTTCCCTTGACCATGGACCTACAACGAAAATGTGAAATATTAAGAATGAAATAACAATTTCATAGAGTGATTTGATTCGATTAATCATTTAATGGATAAAGTTAGGACCTTACAGGACCTGGTTGGCATACGAGCATGGGTAATACGTCCATTGTCTTTTTCATGGGAGTAATTTATGTTGTACAAAATAATGAATTGAAGCGTACTAACCTGAAAAGACTTATCTAATTTGATAAAACACTCAAAATGTGTACATTGCCACCCAATGTTAGCATCTACCTGTACTTGAATTTGCATTTACATAGAGTCGTGAGTACTGAAATTGTCTATGACTAAAATTGTGAAAGTACAGACCTAAGGCACACTTTCTATACAATGTTTTAACAGTAAGATATTGTTGGAGTAGAATGTCTTATACAGAAAAATGGTAAGTTCTCAGTTGAGGACACAGCGGTATTACTACATGTATCAGAATCAAGTTAAATATTTTAGGATTCAGTTGTGTAAATTTTACCTCAAGTAAACAAATTCCCGAGGTATTTTTTTAGATCTCCCAACTATGTCACTGTCCTTTAATGCATCAAAAATATATTTTCATGAAACGCGCTTTTGTGTTCCGACATTTTTTTATTAATCGTGCCGTACTACCAAAGAGCGTTTCTTGTTGGTGAGCTTTTTTATCAATTTCAATCAATGACATAAACTTGAGTTTTAGACGAATCGGACAAGTATCTATACGTCCCCCCCCCCCGAAAAAATATAGAAAAATATAGTAATGACGTTATTGGGTGTCTGTGATGGAATTTAATTTTACAAAATTTCTCGTTGAAAATAACCGTGGATATACCTCTTACACCGTTTTATCATACCCCGCGCGTGAGCACGGGGCTGTAACACATGCCCAATAGCGTCGTTGCTTATGAGGAGATTCTGTCAAATCATGGACTAGGTCCATGGTCAAAATCAACAAGGTGTTAGGTGTAGAATTTAGAAATCAGTCCTGGTTTGATCAGGCACTTATGAAAAACGCCCTCGTTTCACATCAGAAAGTGTTTATACGTTCGCGAAATCGGCAAAAAAATGTTAATAGATCTAATTTCAACAATGTAAGGTGCATAATAAAAACACTACGCCACAAGTATGTGATAATCGAAATCATCATTCTTGCACGTCGCTCATTATTCATACAGAAACACCTTTGACACGAGTAGACAAAGTGCCCTTAAAATTACTTCCGAGGTCGTTACTAAAGAACGGTTTCTTTTCCCGTAATTGAGCAGTATACGGTCATATAAATCACTATTATATGAGGTAACGTAAATGTGTTTGCCATCTATTTCATGGTCGTGCTTTCACGGGCCAGCAGTCGTTGCCATAAATCTCAATTTGAAATGGCTATAATCCAAATTTTGACATTGTCGACCCACTACTATATCTCTCTCACTTTTTTTACACCCACGATTTTTTTTTTCTCGACCCCACTTCCTTTCGCTTTTTTGAACCCCCGGTGATTCCCGCGGTGAGTGACAGATGAAACGACGAGCCTAGATCGGAAATAATCAGACCCCTTGTTTACCTGCCTTTGGGACGAAGCCTGGCAATTACTCTATAACCTCGCAACTTGGGATCACTTTTCTATTTGTCCGTCATATTTTGAAAGTTTATATAAGAAGATGAAAACTTAAAAATGGAATCACTGTGATATACAAACATAATCTCTATGGGTGATACCGGTAACCTACAGAAAATGTGGAAAAATTCAATTCTTGAATTAAATAAGTTTTTGATAACTTGACTTCCGACACAGACGTTATCAATAAACTGCACCGAATTGCGGGTATAACCTTCCTTCAGCAAAATTTTGAATTACAATCACGAAGCTCAACAAATTATATAATTTGTGGTACACATACAACACTTAATTTCATCTTTTAAATACCATTTTTTAAATTGAACGCGACCCATTCACACATGGCTGTCATTCTCGAATGCGTGTGAGATGGAAACGGGATAGGCAGGTTATATTCCACACACATTCGAGACAAGCCGTTGTTGACTCAAGCAATGGTGTATGGTAATGTCAAAATGTAATTGATTTACACTATACTAAATGATGTAAGAAATCTTATGTACTCTCTAGAAAATAATGAGTGAAAATATCACTCTTTGAGGAGTGAATTCCGGAAAGAGTGAATTTAGAGTGAATTTGGAGTGAAAAGATGTTTTTCACTCATTTTGGTGTGACCTCAAGGATCGCTCGAAATCTCCCAGTGATCTCTGAGGTCACTCCAAAATGAATGAAAAACACACCTTTTCACTCCAAATTCACTCTAAATTCACTCTAAATTCACTCTTTTCTGAAATTCACTCCTCAAGGAGTGAATATTTTCACTCATTATTTTTTAGAGAGTACTTTTTAATATGGAAGGTTATATTGACATGATTGATATCACATTCATTTACAACGAACAAAATGTTTTTGAAGTTCTACAACGTATTGTGAAATTATTTGTAATGATAAAGCTATAGGCCTAATTGTATTTAACTCTATCACTGTTTCTAAGATAAAATCTAGACCTGTCAAGCAGACACTGGGAGTGTTGTGGATAATCTTCCAGAAAACGTACACATCTTCCTTTAAAACAAAAATCAAATATAACCAAAATTGGATTTTACTATTCAGTTGGTTCAATGCTTCATTATTTCAAGAAAGATATCATTTGTAGTTACTATACAGTGGTGTTAAAAGTAAAAAAAAAATAAACTGAAATCCACTCAACCAACCCCTTAAATGATTACAACTATAAAGTTTTTATTTTGTCAGAAGGATATTTATCAAGAAGGCGAATAATTCAAGAAAACTGTTTCAAAGAAATATTTTTTGGTAATAAACACACTATATCTGTTATTTTTTTTTTGATTATTTTTGGTATATGTGACAACTTCACTCAAAAATGTGAAGAAACTACACGTATAAACAGCTACATAGCAAACTAAATAATGTACAATTGGAATGATATTCTAAAAGATCATAATTCATATATATGTCAATTATAATCAATTACGTTGGTTGATGCTCTTTTTCAGGCTACATCTTATCGCAAATGAATAGTACTAAGTATACTTTATTTGGCATCTGTTTATTCCTTCTAGGTGGAAAAGATAGCTGCGAAATAATACGACAAAATACATTCATTTAGTCGACATGTAAATATGATCTGTCTCATAAAATTCCAAGAGTTGCCAAACACAACCCCAGTTCATCAATGTCAAATTGCACTACACCATTCTGATGAACTTATGCCTTGAGTAGGTCAAGGGAAGACGTGATATTTCTTTTTAGACCATAAAAGGTAAGGTGTATTTGACTTAAGCAGGGGCGTAGGCTGGTTTGGGCATGGGGAGGTGCACATCTTGCGGAGGTGGAACTAATTTGGTGTGGGGAGGTGCACATCTTAGGGAGGTGGAACTAAAGTTGAGAAAATCAGGCGTTGAAAGCAGAAAAGGTGGTGAAAACTTCTTTTTGCTTGCCAGGGCGGAACTCCTTTGGCTCTGCGAGGGGTGCACGTGCACCCAGTGCACCCCCAGCCTACGCCCTTGTTAAGGATAAGAAGTGCGAAGTTGTTTCTTTTATGTTGAACGTTTAACAGTATTTGTATTGAAACACCGTTTAACCGAAGAAAATAACGAATATCATTATACGACTACTAATATTAGTCTGCAGGTTATAAAGATTTGTATGAAACGAAAACAAAACAAAACATTTTACTACCTCTATCAAACGACAATAAAAAATCAACTTGAATCTTCATTATGAAAATGCATTTATAGAACACTATTATGAAGTCTTGATAGCCACAAGGAATCAAACAAAAAGACGAAAAAAAAATCAAATTTCACAATATTTATTATGTTGGAGTATTTTCCTCTTTTTGTAACTCATAATTACATTGATTGATACAGACAAACCCCCCTTTTCTTACATGTAACAATTATATAACAAATTAAGTATTACTTGACAAATTAAGTATTACTTGACTGACGATATCCAAAGTGTGAGTCCTCTACTGGGCAGTTAATTGTGCAGTTACGCTAATAGAAAACTATCCAGCAAAAATTAATGAAGCTTCTGAATCCTGAGTTCAAATCCACACGTAACACATACAACGATAATGTATGTCTCCCGATATTCAAACGTTGTAGTTCTAATAATAATCCCTCTGGTACATGCACGCCGATAGCCATGTCTTTATGTTGAGTGTAACATTCACAGCACTGTAGAGTATGGCAAATTAATATAGTTTCCTACGAAAACGAAATTCTATGTGAATTTCATCAGACTTTATTTTCAAGAAATTTGAGTGAACTCTAATGGGCAGTTGATTGTCCAGTTTACGCTAGTAGAAAACTATCCAGCAAAAAGTAATGAAGCTTCTGAATCCCGAGTTCAAATCCACACGTAACACATACGACGATAATGTATGTCTCCCAATATTCAAAAGTTGCAGCTCCAATAATTATCCCAATGGTACATGCACGCCGATAGCAATGTCTTTATGTTGAATGTAACATTGACAGCACTGAAGAGTATACCAAATTAATATAATTTCATACGAAAACGGCATTCTATGTGACTTTTCAGCCCCATTTGTGTGTGTGGTGTGTGTGTTGTGTGTTGGTGTATGTATGTGTGTGTGTGTGTGTGTGTGTGTGTGTGTGTGTGTGTGTGGTGTGTGTGCTTGGTGTGTGGTGTGGTGTGTGTGTGTGTGTGTGTGTTGTGTGTGTGTGTGGTGTGTGTGTGTGTGTGTTGTTGTGGGTCTGGTGTGGTGACAGGTGTAGGATTTATGTCTAAGTCTCTACATTAAATTACCCAGCGTTGTATGAAGCTCATATTCGGGGGTGGCAGCGTCATGAGAATGAAATCTTTAACGTCAGCGTTTACGGTGGGAAATATTGATCCTAGTTCAGCAGCATATGTACCGAACGATAGGCGCCTAATTCCCCGTCTATGGTTCAGTCGACACGGTGGATCTGCTAATGAAGCTCTTGTCGAATGGGTAGGTACACATGCTTAGTTAGCAGTAAATATATGTAGCCTTTTTATATGACACAATTACTGATCGATATTTAATTTTACAATCGCCGTGCAAAAATCAAAGTTGTAATAGGCTCACGCAGGCGAATGCAGAAATAAACATGTTGGGTGACTCGGGGCTTCTGAACAGTCATGACTTTTCGATTGAGTGATGATTTCATTAAGTCTCTGGCGCTGAAATATCCCGGCTGCTTACAGTGTGTTCCCATCCAACCACTGTTGCAGACTAGTAGAATCGTCGGGAGGACATGGGGGTGTGCGTTGAGGCATGTGGCCCAACACACCAGGTGAAATGCCGCAGAATTTTTGTCTCGATCGTGTGCGGTTACGTAATTACATTTATTTGGGACATCTGCCCTGCTTCATCGCGGTTGGCCGCAGAAAATGTATGGTATAGTGGAAGATAGAAGGAGGGCGATGATTTAAAACTCACACAAATTGGAAACTCAGTCAATATTATGAGTTATAATGCATGGCCAACAATATTTTCGATTATTGTTTCTCCTTCCATTCACTACAGTGACAGAATACATCTATTCAGTCTACTATTAATACAAATCTGAGTACTATTACTGCAACGTCATCCATCATCTATCATCATGTTATTCATCATCATACATCTATTATCATCATTTTTTATCTATCATTAATCATTTTCATCATCATCATGTCATCCGTCATCATCATTATCTATCAGTTTTAATTCATGCATCATTTTCATTCATTCACATCCATCGTTCATCATCATTTTATCATCATCATCTATCTATCATCTATCATCATCACATCTATCAATCCATCTAGTACCATCATTGTTGTGACATGAAAGAATTATCAGTACAAGTCATGAATATAGATGTAAGTAATTGTATATAATATTGCTTATAAGGTGTTTTTGCATTAGCGATAGTGTTTCCTTGTGTAGCCGGGAGACTAGCGACTATGTTGATTCTTGTTTGAAAAAATCTGTATTTCAAAGTTGTTCATTAGTTGCTTAAGAGTGAATAATCTGCATTGTATAGTGTGACCTTTATTCATACCCCTTAGTCATTTCTCCATAAATTACAGTGTTATAGTCTCTGAGCTTATTACTCTACCCGAGGGGCAGTAAGTCACTCAGCCTGGATGTTTAGCCATGGATACCCTACCAGTGGACAGCATAATTCCAAAACTTTTGTTTGATATGGAGGAGTTTTTTGATTTGTCAATTGAACACTAATAGCTCAAATATCAAAGTTTGATAGTTTTTTTTTTTTTTTTATTGAAGTTCCAAGCAATGTTAACATTTGTCTTCAATGTAGCATAAAATGAAATTGGTTTAGATCATTTTAGCAAATTGACAGAAGGATGCATTGTTTAGATTAAATCAGGAAAGTTCTTGGACTGATCAATTGTATATTTTAGTGTATTTTGTATGAAAAAAAGAAATTGATGGATCTTTCTGGAAAATCAAAGATTGCATACAATTAGTGTTAATTTGGGAATTGAGTCAGAGTTAATAGGACTTGCTCTATGTTCGTTTATGCAGACATTGAGTATGAGTAAGCCTAGTTTTTTTCAAAGACTTATGCTAAAACACACACCCACACACACACACACACACACATCACACACCACACACACTACACACACCACACACCACACACACACACACACACGCACGACACACACACCGACACCACACACACGACACACACACAGCAAGCCAACAAAACAGCTTTCCGAATACCATGCGTTGGGTGTATTGGAGTTTATAATGTTCATTTGACCTGTGGATGTATTAAGAGGGACATAACAGTGGATTGTACAGCATCGAGTTCTATATGGAAATAGCACTGTAAATTTTCAGATAGTTGGCCTTGATTTGAGGTTTCGCCTGGAACACATCAATTTCAATATTGTTGTTCCGTTGTTCGGAGTCACGCTCTGTGATACGTATATCCTCCAGTATTCGTGTCCGGACAGTTACCCGCCGTGGACAATCCCGCCCCCCGGACGAGACTAACACCCGAGACAATTCCCCTTAGGACAATTCCCCCTAGGACAATTCCCGGGCCCTAGGACAAGCTACCCCGAAGGACAACTACGCCCAGGAGACAATTCCCCCAGGGACAATTCCCCCCTAGGACTAACTACCCAATGGACAACTACCCGGAGGACAATTCCCCCTAGGACAATTCCCCCTAGGACAACTACCCCAGGACAACTACCCCGGAGGACAATTCCCCCTAGGACAACAACCCCACCCCGACAATACCGCGCCTAAGGACAACTACACCAGGACAATTCCCCCTAGGACAACTACGCCCGCCGGACAATTCCCTCCCAGGACAACTACCACCAGGACAATTGACCCCCTAGGACAACTAACCCCCTCGGACACTACCCCCAGGACAACTACCCGGAGGACAATTCCCCCCTAGGACAACACCGCCGGAGGAGCAATTCCCCCGCTAAGGACAATACCATAGCGGCGCGCGGACAACTACCGCCCTAGGACAACTACCCCCAGGGACAAAGTTCCCCGCCTAGGACAACTAGCCCCCCGGACAATTCCGGCCGCCAGGGACAACTAGCCCACCCGGAGGACAATTCCCCTAAGGACAAGTTCCGCCCTCGGACAATACAACAGCCGCAGGACAATTCCCCCTGAGGACAACTATCCCGCAACGTAACCCATAGGGAACAACAAACCCCTAGGATCAATGTCCCGCTAGGACAACTACCCCCAGGACAATTCCCCCCAGGACACTAGCCAGCCCAGGACAAATCCCCCGTAGGACAACATACCTTCCGGACAATGTCCCCCAGGACATGACTACCCCAGGATCAATTCCGCCCTGGGACAAGCATAGCCCCAGGACATTCCCCCCATGGACAACTACCCCCAGGACAAACTACCCCCTTAGATCAACTAGCCCCCGGACAATTCCCGCAGGACAAGTAAACGTCACCCCAAAACAACAATAATTATGTACACTTTGTTTGTTGTTCCCCCAGGACTACCCAAAACAA
>JZLH01S0217788.1:15393-28452 GCA_001188425.1 Eucidaris tribuloides
ACCAGGATGCAATATTCATGCTGAGAATGTTATCAGAGAGGCTATTGAAAATGAAGCAGGACCTGTATATGTGTTTATTGTATACCAAGGCGTTTGACACCGTCAAGCATGAGGAATGTTGAATATATTGAGTGAAATCAAACGTCGATGGTAAAGACCTGAGAATCATCAGAAACCTGTAGTGGAACCAAACAGCAGCCATCAGAGTAGGCATGATGTGGGTGAATTGTTGAGTCAGAAAGCGAGTCGGCAAGGTTTGTTCTTTCCCCGGATCTTTTCAATTATACAGTGAATGGTCCTGAGGAACTAGAGGAGCCACCGAGAGTGTAATAGGCGGCACAAAAATTTAACAATATACGGTATGCAGATATACCGTCCTTATTGACACATCAGAATCTAATCTTCAACAAATAATAAACAAAGTTGGGACTGAAAGTGAGAAGAAAGGACTTACATCAATTGCGAAGAAACTGAATGTCTTCGTCGTTACAAAACAAAAAGTTGTTCCTGTCTGCAATATCAAAATTCATGGTACATCTGAAGCAAGTGAATAGATTCAGATATCTTGGAAGCTGCATTACATCAATGAGAGGTGCGACAGTGAATTAAGAGGAGAATCTATGCAAAAGAGACTTGTCTCAAGAATGAGCAACCTTCTTGTAACCTAAAAATCACTTTAACACAAGAGCTCAGAATTCTGGACTGTTATGTGCTACCTACTCTGAAATATGGATGTGAGTGTTGGACGATATCCAAAGAAATGAAGGATCGTTTGCAGCAGACAGAAATGTGGTTCCTCAGACGTATGATGAGGATCCCATGGACAAGTCACACCACAAACACAGTCGTTTTGGAGAGGGCAGGCAGGCAACGTATGTTATTAAAATCAGTTAGAAACAGCAGCTGGAATTTTTAGGCCACTGTATAAGGAAAGGCAATTTGGAATGCTTGTTTCTCACTGGGAAGATAGCAGGAAAGAGGGATCGAGGACGTCAAAGAACAACGTTTTGCAGAGCATTACAACATGGATTGGAATGGAAAGGATTGAGCTACTTAGACGACAATGCAGATGGACAGAAAAGCCTGCATTCATGGTGCGCCAACGTCACAGACGGCACTTAAGGAGGAGGAGGAACTGTTCCAGGGGAGCGCTATTTAGCAAAGTAAAAGAAATAAACCTAATTTAAGAAAACTGGTCTGTTGTCTTTTTTAAAAGTCTTCGGTATGTGGTCTTCGTTTTGTGAGTACCCGTCTGCAGTGATTTGATAGCAGATGATTCGTACCGAAGAATGATGGATAATTACTACAATTCACCATAACCTGGAATATCGCCCTCTACAAATATTGTGACTTAAACATTGTGAACTTTGTCAGATTAGGACAAGGAGATTATCTCCTGATTGATATGTGAGTGATAATTGTTTTAAATGATACACTTTTATAAAGAAATGTGTTTGTAATTGTTTTGTTTATGAAAAAGAGAAGATACCCAAAGAAATAACGTTTTCTTGAAGTTTCATCATTTTGTGCAATTCTGTGAAGGAGTCGTATCTTCATCATCATCGTCGTCGCTATCATCATTATCATCAGTAGCAGCAGTAGTAGAAGTAATAGTAGTAGTAGTAGTAGTAGTAGTAATAGTAGTACTAATAGTATCAGCACCAGTAGCAATAGTAGTAGTAGTAGTAGTAGTAGTAATAGTAGTACTAATAGTATCAGCACCAGTAGCAATAGCAGTATTAGAATTAAGTAGTAGTAGTAGTAGTAGTAGTAGTAGTAGCAGTAGTAGTAGTAGTAGTAGTAGTAGTAGTAGAAGTAATAATAGTAGTAGTAGTAGTAGTAGCAGTAGTAGTTGCTGTTGTTGTTGTATTAGAAATACAGTATTAGTAGTGGTTGTAGAAGTACTAGTGGTGATAGCAGTAGTAGTAGCAGAAGTAGTAGTAGAAGTAGTGCAGGCAAAGTAGTAGTAGAATTTGTTATTGATGCACTATACAATAGTAATACTGTAGTTACATGACTTTTAGTAAAAAGTGGTAGCAAGGATTAATACTAAACGATTCTGTCGAGATCATTAAACGTGCGAACGCAGTGTCACCCAATTCCCAAACCTGGTTCCTAACCCCGATTCCTGCCCCCTTCCACCCCAAACAAATAATGCAGACAGTCTGCGCTCCTCAACCCGACCAACTCTCGATTGAAACATCTTTTGACGCAGTTTGACGGCAATCAAACACACGATCACACTCCCCAGTGGGATATGGTATAAGAGTTACACCAGACGGCATCGCTGGAAGAAATTGTCGCTCTGGAGACCTGCCATCGCGCAGTTGTGCCATATTTACCCCTCACTGAGTCGGACATCGAAGTTCTCATGACCTGGTGGAATTATTATACAGCCTGCGACGTGCTAAACGGAGGGGAGCACACAATATTCATTAACACGTGACCTCTGGACTACAAAATGGATTCCGTGATTGCGAATTTCGCAATGCAATGGGAATTTGATAGTATTGTCGTTAGAAAAATCAAACGAATGTAAACCTTTATCGTGCGACTGATGTATCGAAGTTGACACGGCGTGGAAGCGCAGCGTGAAAGGTCCAAGTGGGATTAAACGAAATTACTGTGGCCAAACAAAACGTAGGATTCAAAGAGACAAACCAAGGGTACGAAGGGGGTCATAAGATTCTGTTTGGTGTCAAAACGTAACACAATCATTCTATTATCACTCGTTGCTCTTTGCTCTCGAGCGATGCCAAAAGCGAGTGACACTTCAAGACTAGTGATGTTTCGTGTTGCCTGACAAATTTTGCAAAGATTTTTGCGTTAAATATTGAACCCACCGACCTTTTAAACAGGAAAAAACCTTGCCTAAAAACACACTAATTTTTACTTTTCTGGAAACTTCAGGAGGTTGCCCAAATTTTGCAGATATTTTACTGCTTGAAATCACGTCGGATTTTACTCGCCTCTGAACAGCCTTTGTTTCGAGATGGCATCTTTGCTGATATAATAAATGGGTAACGCCGACCGACCCATGACACGATGGTTAACAACTCTCGCCGGTACAAGCTGATGGATGTCTTAAAGTCGATCGCACCGTCAAATTGCCACATCATTTTCTTGACACGGAGTACCATATTAATCTCATAACTGTCTAGTTAGCCCTATTAGGACGTGATGGAACAGTCGGGACTCGGCGTCGATAGATGCGCGAAGTGGCTCTCTGTGCCAGTAGGGTTCACGGCAAAACAAATCAACGAAGATGCGAATTCATCTGCCCTCCTGTCAAATTCATCTCCGGTTTAACCACGTAAATCTCATCATTGAATTCCTAGTAAAAGAGCAGCTATATTAAAGCCCAAGTATAGCCTAGTTTTTCATTAATCGTTCGCAAAATATTTTGTCATTGGACATCCGAAAACTATATAAACCCCCAAACCACTGACAATTGTATATTGTTTGTTATATTGTGACTTTTTCTTTTATTGATCAGGGATAGATGTCACGGTGCATATTTCCTATATGGGCGCCGACTTTCTCATTTTTGTCATTTACTTTAAAAAAATAGAGCGTGCAATTTTCTGGGCATAATACTTGATTTAGGTCTATCAAACCATGGACCTACATGATCAAACCACAATAGGAGCATAATTCGTTTTTACCATCTGCCAAAACCGAGGGACACTGCCTTTTTAAAGGAGTGTCCAATTGTGGAAGCGGGTTTGGCTGGAATATTCTTTTTTATGTTATTCATGGCCATTTCAGTCTGCAACTGTCAATTAGGTACTTGCTTTGGAATGATGGATATCATTCCTTGTTCCAATGAGAAATACGAGGAGGAAGAAAGCAAATTGCTCAAAAACATGTATTGTTCTGACCTCATTTCAGTGACAAACGACCTCAATGATAAGCACATTTTTTAAGGTTGGTGATAATGGAGTGACAAAATTTTTGCTTATTTTATTTTTCGTTTTTTTTAAGAATTAAATTTTTCAGTACTGAAAGTTGGTTAGGAAAGAAACAAATAACGAATAATGAGTTGGGGTGAAAAGCCCAGTCACCAACAAAATAATACTATACCCCGTGTTATCTCAAACTTATAGCGTAATAAAATTCGCCAAACTCTAGATAAGTGTAGGCCTAAACAGTTTAATTACGAAAAATATAACTTAATGTATTGCAAGCGACACGATACTAAATTTCGTTTAGTAAGATTAAAATAATTGTAGCATAAATATAAACTAAAATATTGATATTTTAACTACAGGGACATCATTTTAAGAATGTCTATTGTCAGGTAAAATACGATGGTTTTAATCAGGATTGTCTGTCGCGATAAATACGAAAAGGTTATGACCCCTGCGCCAGTCTGAGTACATTGATTCATGGGATGGAGTTGATATGGTTTGCAGCTGTTCGTCCGTGATTAATTCATTTTCATAAAACCCCGCCAACATCATTTATCTTGGTGTTAACATTATGCCCGGAGCGTGATGATATCCAAGTAGTTTATCATTTTCGTGACATGCATAGTTAGACACAATGCTACTTGTGCAATGGGCGTTAAACCTTTCATTACAAGACTAGTATACAACAGACGTTTAATTAGAGGGAGAATACTGGTTTGATCTTGAGGGAGGATGGGAAGTGAGGGAGGAGGAGGGGGAGAATACTGAAGACATAAGTGTGTGGAGCTTCAATTAAAAAAGTCAAACATTGATAGTAGTTCTGAAATATACAGAATAAACATCCTAAAATGTAAAAGGTTGTTCAGTTATGCTGCCAGTTGCAAGGTATGCATGGATAAACATGTGTGCCTTATTACTGTGGTGGAGTACAACGTAGTATAGATTTATAACACAGTAGTTGATAGGAGAAAATAGACAGGTGTATCTGGTCAAACTGAGTACTCATAGATTTTTACTTCAGGGTTTTATTTTTTAGACTTTATCAAAGACACTTAGAGCATGGAGGATCATGTAGCTCATATTTTTCAAACTGTGGTTATTGCTCGCTTATGTCTTTAAGTACTTTAGAAAGTGAAAATGTGTGAGTGCCCGGTTACATAATTTCCCTAATAAAAGGGTGATGGTAAAACCAAAGTATAGACATTATTGTCAAGGTATCCATTCATCGATATCTTGATAGTAACAACATAATTTTTGAAACATTAGTGTCCTTCGCTAAAAACATCGTTCGCCACAGGCTAACAATAATTACTAGAATAAAAAAAAGTGAGCAACATAATCCTTCCTAATTTAATTGTCTTTGATAAGGTATAAAAATGAAGCCCTGAAAAAAATTGTATTGCACAATGATGATTTAGAGCTTTAGAAATTTAAAATCTATAGGCACTCAATTTAACCGGATTCACCTGTCCGTTTCCTCCCATAGACTTACTGTGTACAGATCTAGGCTCTCTTAACCTCCATCCGACTGGAAACTGTTTATTCATGCATATCTTGGCAGTGGCAGCACAACTTTCCAAACTTTTGTACAATAATATTCTTGGGTGTTTTATTTATCCATTTAAACACTACTATGTAGCTCAGATATCACAGCTTGACATTTTTTTTTTATTAAAAGTTGATTAAAAGCGATGTTAGCCTATAACTTACATTTTGGGTCCTAAGATGAGCACCCTAAGGTGTCAAAAATATCGCGCATAATACTTGTTAACAGGGAGCGTCAAGAGCATCTTTTACTAATAGCACTTTCAGGTGCTTACACCATTTTGGGGTGCATGAAATGACATCTTTCTGCTGTCAGGGGGTGCAAAGGGTTTCAGTAGGCACCATCATGAGCTTCCGGACACATTTGTCACCTTGACATTGCACATGTGCACCGTTAAGGTGTCAAATTTCAGGCCATAGTACTTCAGAGGAATTAATGTACACCCTTATTTTTCACTGATGACACCTTTAGGAGCTTACCTCAGGACCCATTTTGGTGGTGCAAAATTACACCTTGTGACCCTCGGACCCCTACCTGGTGTCGCAGGAAGTGTCAACGCAAAAAATACAGCTATTACAGCACACATGACAGTTTAAAGATGACAAACTTTACATGTTCAAATGGCAATCGAAATGAGTAGTTAAGGTGTCAATTGAGTAAAGAAAGGGGTCAAGTGAGTAAAGATATGTGTCAAAATCCATGACCAACAACAAAAGCGTCAATTTACACTCAAGTTTGTTTTTAGTGTTGGCCGTTTATTTAACCAATTGAATATCATTACACTGCCCAGACAAGTTCTGCGATATTTCACTTGAGCGTCCACAATGTTCAAAAATGTCTTTAATGTGAAGTGTATTCATCATAATGATTTGTCAGTTTTAATGCTAAACAAATCGATTTAAAATGTGATAACTTTTCTGGAGGCACTTTTTTTCAAACACACTAAACCTGGTTTGTTAGAACGGATTATGACAGTAATAATCTTTTGTTGAGAAATGATAAAATACACTTGAAGAAGTCGTAGAAAAAATCCTCATCTTAAATAAGTAAATGAGATAAATTTGAGATAAAATGATTATCGCAAGAACAAGAAAAAATCGAGGCCGGGTGCAGTATTCGGGCTATGATTGAATCTACCACGACACATAAAGCTCTTAACCAATGTGTAATACGCTCTGAAACGCCCTAATTACTATCGTTTCCCCAAATCTCTAGTCTGCATTTTTGATCATTATCACCACACCACACTCCTCTCGAGAAACGGCCTTCGATCATCGGCTTCTCATAAACTCCACTGGCATTTCGACAGGATTTGCTTCAAATTCATCCTCCTTCAGTTTCATCACGTTGAGATAGCCTCCGTAGGGATGCAGAACACTAACCACTGAGGGAGAGATTGGTGATGGAAATGATGTATAGATGCGATATCCACATGTTCTTAATTTAGCCCGTTAAAAATGTGTGAACAATCCGATGGTATGTTTTTGTAGTGGTTTATTAAACAGAAATGTATTTTAAAGGTATTGTATAACAGTGTTTCCAGTTTAAAAAATCTGAGCTGCATGATTCCCCGTGCTACCAGTGTCTCTGACATGGTCTAAAATGAAGCCCTGAAAAAATTGCAGTTTAAAACGATCAGTAAGTGCTTTAGAAAAGTAAATATCTTTGAGAGACCATTCCAGCTTTCCCCCCATTATCCATAGACTGCTGTGTTGCAGAATTTCCTATCGCGCGATAGGAAATTAATGGGCCAATTTGAATCTGCATATATTGTACTAGTGACAGCATAACTGTCCAAACTTTTGTGTTCTATGGTGTTTATTTGTCCATCCAAACACTACCAGATATGTCAGAAAGCAAGGTTTGACAATGTTTTTAAATAAGGCTTCCACACTGTTATATAATGTCTTTGATGGTTAGTTTTGGAATTGAAAACAAAATGTAAATCACGACTAACTCGTGGTGATATAGTTGATGGTGCTGATGATGGTGATGAGGAGGGTGGTGATGGCCGGGGAGTGGTGGGGATGATGATGGAGGTGTGGCGATAGTGGTAGTGGTAGGGTGATGGTAGTGGTGGTTGTGTGTGTGGGGGGAGGGGGTGATGGCGGTGACGCAGGTGATGGGACTGATGATAGTGATGATGGTGGTGGTGGTGATGATGGTGGTGCTAGTGGTAGTGGTGGTGGTGATGGTGGTGGTGGGGGGGGGGCTGGGGTGATGGTGCTGTTAATAGTAATACCGTTCGTGGTTGTGGTGATAATAGTCGCACATAGTGGCAGTAAGTATTCTATCGTAACATTACCAGCAATGTGGTCGAGTACAGAAGTCCACAGAACATGACCGTACTTGCAGGACACTATTGTACATTGTGAACGGCCCATTAAACTGTATCGAACACTTTCAAAGGAAAATGAATACGATGTACTTTGTTTATTTAACTGTTTTTTCATTTATTTACGTTCTTATACTTTGACTTATCTATTTAATTATTTACTTTTTTAAATAGGTATTTATACCTTATTAATTTACCTAACTCTTGTACACACATTTTTGTTTCTTTTGTCTTTGGTCAAAATTCTTCGAAGGAATACCTCCAAAATAACACTTCGAACACTTTACGTTATACCGACGATAGCTGGCGCATGCATTGATGTGTTACTTCATAAGGCACGTCGGCCGAGAGGATAGAGGCAAATATGTAGGCCTAATTATTTTCTTGATAAATTGTTTATGATATCAAATCATCAATGAAAGTTTAAGTTCTCATAAATGCGACAACAATGATACATTGGTGTTATTTTCGTTCCCGTATAGGTTTCTACAACAGTGGATGACGAATTGAGGCAGCTTTCTGCTTGGACAGTGAATGGGTCATTGCCAATGAACGCAGATTGGCAGCAAAAAGGGCGTCGAAATAGTTTACTAACTAAAAAGATAAGTTGTCGTTTATTAACAAGGTTACTACATTTATCAAATAAATAATCACACAATAATTTCCATGAAAACTTTGGATTAAATTAAAAAATTACGTATTGTAAAAATCATAATACATCTTAGGTTATATAAGCGAATTTATTAGTCGCTGTGATGATGACTCAGCAAATTATACAATACCAAAACAAGTGTTATCCGTAATATACATCCCATTATAAGCTTGCCGTCAAATTATTATTTTTTTTAACAAATGTCCCCGTAGCCTTGCCCTTTACAAAGGAGTTTCCGAGAATTGTTTTGACCAGATAAATAGGTTGTGTATATGCCGTAATACACAATTGTTATCTGTATTGACGAATCCACGACTGGTCAGCGAGGACGCGTCACCAAATTCGACCAATGATGATCAATGCAACGCCTGGTCGCAATAGCGTTTTTTTTTTTTTTTTTTTTTACTATGCCCATGCATATTCCTGCGGGTTTGGACTCAACAGCATCTTATTTTCATCAAGATAAAAAATGGCACTATGCTTAAAGTCACCCCCAAATCCCCCTTTTTTAATTTTAGGAAGAATAAAGTATTATTGCAATAAATTTGCTACCGAAGTGGAATTATTAAACAATTGGGAATGTTATCGGTTTTTGAACAATCACGAATATAAGAAAACCACGGAGAATTCAAATGGAAACGACTATTCTCAAATTGTCTAATTTGTACATATTGGTGAGAAGTGCGCAATCTGCAACCAGGCGTTCTGATGAATTACAGATACAAATGAATCGAATTGTAAACTTATTTGCATTTTGACTTCGAGGACAACAATGTAATTTGTTTTTATTCAAACATTTGGTATGATTTATTATTACACGTGTTCTGACGCAAGCGGATCCACTAAACATCGTCGAAGTGACATTGGTATCAAACTCAATATTTTAAACCTTAGATAGGATACCACATAGGCCTGTTATATTCAGATATTCAAATATTTATTTCCAATTACGTACTTGCTATTTTAAATACTTTCTGTTTCACTTCGCTTGTCTCCAAAAAAAAAAGAGATTGTGAGATTCGGTGGTAGCCCAAATCTCTCAGTATATTTTATTTTGCATTTAGTAGGGAATTTCACATCAAAATAACGTTTGAATGTTAAATACAATCAATACTTTTGCAAATGTCCATTTTGATTCCTCGAGATAGGTAGTTTAGGATTTCTGAGGAGCCGTTTAATAAATGGCTGGAGAATAATTTCGCGGAGAACCAAAAACATAGGCTTACGTATTTCACAAACACTCACGTCAAACAAATTCAGTTTTGCCGGTGATTGTGTCTATGAAAAATAGCTGACGATTTAGATGTTCGACCCCCATAACACATGCGTTTGAGGCATCAACTCTCATAACGTGTCAATTACCTTATAAAACACATGCTACTTGTTTACAAGTCCAGCGAAGGTCAACCTCTAATGACGAACAAACTGAGTGCGTTGTTAAACACCGGACCTGATGTGAGCTCATGGTCAAAATATGTTTTATTACAACAATGGAACTGCAGCAAAGTCACCCCTCCCTCTTATTGTGGTCACATAATCACCTCCACCCCCACCCCGGGCATGTACTACACTACTATTATTGTTCATTTTATGTTTATTTCCTTTACTTTGCAATCATTTCGATTATACCTCAGAATTTTTGTAATCCGTGTTCTCAACTTTCCTCGGGATGGTTCCTATAAAACCTGAATCTCATTTCTTCAACTTAATTCGAATAATTCAAATATACCAGCTAATCTTTCATGGATTCAGATGTTTTCTACATGAGTAATATGCCCCCCCCCCAAATGCTGATCATGTAGACCAAAGGAGCATTAAAGGCAGTGGATCTCATTTGCAAACATCCCCCACAGACCAGGAAAAGATAACCCATGCCCTTAGGCTATTGATTAAGGGCATGTCTGTGAAATCTGGGGGTCAGTGGGCCTAATTACCTAGAATTTAAAAAATGCGAAAGAAAAACAATAGCCGTTTAGTGTACGTTCTATGGTAGGAATTTTTTTCTCGCGAGAAAAAAATTCAAATCTGAGTTTCTAGCTCCTATATTTTGCTTAGGGTTCCCAGGTGGCATTTTCTTCTAAATGTCATTGTATTTACACAATGTTAATTTTAGGTATGCAAAAGAGATGCCCTACCTTTAAGGGCAATTACATGATTGTGAGAATTAAAAAAAAAGTCCCCAATCCAAATAGGTTCGAGCATACATACACAGATGTGAGTGTATCTTTAGGCTGGAAGGACTTGTTATGAATTGGGCTACTTGTGGAGAAATAGGCGTTCATAAACTAGTACTGAAATAATCTGGTGCTATGATTGAAATAATCCCATACAAAGCTATAATTACACCAGATTCGCCTGTCATAATGAGTACTGATCTTGATTGTTTTAATTGTACTAAACATTTTGACAATGAAATTTAAACAGCAGAAGCCTCAAACAGTGTACTTGATTTTATAAACATGATAGAAGTTTTATTCCAAAGTACCGTCCTCCATTTGGTAGATCATGGAGTCGACAACATGACGATACTGATGTTAAAATGGGGTATAGGTTTAAAATGTTATGGCTGTCCACAGAAAAACCACGGGCATAGTGGACTGGGGTAAACATGCACATCATTCGCATGTGCAACAACATGTTTTGCCCCTGGAGTCCCATTTACTAATTTATTATTTCGAGGTATGACACAAGAGAGGATTTATTGCTGGTCCTGATGCTGTTAAACAGTCAACCTTGGTAGCAGTACGCAAACACCGGACGACTTCGGCGCCCCACGATCAGGATGCATGGGGTACCATATAGGCGGCAAACAGGAAAACGAGCTTCATTTCGGAAATCGGTGTTGTAAACATCATCTTTATAGAAAGTCCATGCAAATTAGGCAACATAACCCTCTCCGTACCATAGTAAAAAAATCTCCGTAGAATTTGCATGCGATATTCTGGGTTTGTAATTGAAAGGACTATAAAGGAAAAGTAGAGCCTATATAATTGTGAAGATATAGAATATGTATTCCTCAAACTATGGTGTTGACCGGTATTTTCTAAAGATAATGATCATGATAATCCTCGAATTGCACCGTCTGTACTTGCACTAATCACGGAGATTTTACGTGTGATAAAAGTCAGAATATACATTTGGTCGATTTGACAAATCTTTTACATAAAACATCATTATTAAATCTAAATTTCAAACCTTAAAGTGATAGGCTAACATTGTAGAGCTTCAATTTAAAAAATTGTCAAATTTTGATATCTGAACTACATAGTAGTGTTCATATGGACTAATAAACACCCTAGAATAAAAAAGTTTGGAAAGTTACACTGCCAATGGCAAGTTATGTATGAATAAACAATTAAAACTCAGGGCAAGTTTAAATAGCGTAGGCGTACACACAGTAAGTCTATGGGAGAAAATGGGCAGGTGAATCCGATCAACTTACGATTTTCACTTTTTTTAAGCACTAAATAATCATTTTGAAATACAATTTTTTCAAAGCGTCATTTTTAGACCTTATCAAAGACAATGGTAGCATGGGGAATCATGTAGCTCAGATTTTGGTGTGGATTTTCTGTGGTAAATGTTAGCCAATACCTTTAAATTATTAGGAATTTCGTACTGGGATGTTTAATGATCGATCAGCAGATGATCACTATATGTTCTAGGCTCAGTTCGAGACCATGCGACTTTTTCTACTCCCAGAGTGCCTTAATCGATGCCTCACCGTATATAAAAAAAGGGTTTTACGTCTGGAAGCCAGACTAACTATATACATTACCTGTGGCAAAACTGTTCGGAGACGCTGACATTTTATTTTCTCGAATGGGATTCGCTTTTGTGCTTGGGATTTTTCAGGGCATATTTTGCATGTTTAGATATTCAGGTAATTCAAAACAAAATATGGACAAAATTCATTTTTCACTTCAGCAAAACTATATACTGCCTATTAGGATCATACTCACGGTAGTCTGAATTCCAGACTCCACCTCTGCAATGCAGAGGCCGGCCGCGAAGCGGCCGTAAATGGAGTAGAACAAATTATTTTACTGGCCCATTCAATACGTCTGGCAGCCAGACTATATTCACGAATGAAAATCCATTTTTTCCCAATCCCTTTACGAGAGCAAAAATAATCGAAAACTATATGAAATTTATTCCCTTTGTTTTTTGTTTGTTTGTTTGGTTGATTCGAATGAAAATTTCTCGATTTTTCGTCAACGTAACAAGGCACGTGCAACCTAAACAAAATAATGTTAAGCGCATTTTTGAATGGTCCCTGTTCTTTTGTGTCATTTACTGGCTTTATACAAAGCACTTGTTACTAACTCAATTATAAAATATAATGTTTAATTTAGCAATGGAAAATGACACGTCTGTTCTTGAGATTAGCACATTACATGTTTGCATAATTACCAGGACTTTTTTTTTTTTTACTGTTGATTAAGTCATGCGTTTACTCATGTCATCATTTGGGTCAGGGTGGCTATAAGACAAGGCATGTTAGGGGAAAGGCCCTAGTCTAGTTTCAGGCAATAATTATCATTCATTGAATGTTTGAACACAGGTCTTGCATGGGGCACAGTGGCAGTAAAACACTGACATAAAAGTTTGGACG
>JZLH01S0217788.1:30557-50254 GCA_001188425.1 Eucidaris tribuloides
AATTATTCTTTTTTATTGACCTTTTGAAAAATCTTATCTCCAGTGTACATGTCCAAATAAAAATGTCACATATTCTTGCCATCATAGTTATATTGCCTTTATTGCCATATGGTAGATTTACTCACAAAAAGCTCCTTTCGTTGAAATATTTCTATAATGTCAATGATTTACTTCTTTGTGTGTATTTCGTGTTTGTTTTATTTATCCATCTATTTCTAAATTTAAATCGATTTATAGTAGGTGTCCTTTTCTCTTGTTGAGAGCTTATTTGTGTGTGTGTCGTTAATCAGTAAGCAGAGCAGCAGTTAAATATAGTTGATTTTCATCAGCTTAATAGTATAAGTCAAGAAACATAAATCTAATTCATCTTAGGAATATATTGTGTCTGGAGGAAATACACAAGTTACTTAGCATTTCTTAGACAATAACCAACAACGATATATCTAGATGCATATCAATGTATAGATTTATAGAGCTATTTAGAGTTTTGGACTTGACTCCTGCGAGATACCATTTGAAGTACGCGAAAAGTTTGCAGCTAATCACTTAACATCGCCTCTAGAGAAATAGGCTGTATCAAGTGACGTTCTTTATCAGAATACAAATCCTTGGTTCCAGGCGGAAGTGTATCATTCTGGGGATCTCTCTTCTCCTCTTCCTTTAGCTAACACTTAATAATTATTAAGAAAAGGTTCATTGTACACGTATGAAATTATGGCTCAGGACCGCCCCTATGCTTCTTCCTTTACAAACTGTGAAAAAATTTTGCGCTGGCGGATGTTCGCAACTTCTGTCTAGAATGGGGACAGAATGGTAACGCGGAAGACGGGATTGTGTGTCTCTATTAGTTTCTCCTCCGCCTCACCCCACACCGGGCCAGACCTTAGGCGATATAAGCTTGTGTGTGTTATGCGGTATAGTGCTTGTTCTCCATGTTTATTATAATTTATTTACAAAGTAGATACGTTTATTCAATGTTTTTGTTTCGATATTGTAGTTGTGTGCACAAATATGTTTCGCGAGGTTGCCGTAAGCGGGGATTGTATTACACTTTATCGAGTATTTCTCCCCCTAATTATTTTCCTATGGGGGGGGAGGGCCGCAATCGCCCCTTTTCCCCACCATGTCATAATCTCTTTTCGCCTGAACTCGCACGGAGGGGTTGGCGATATGCGTGTATGAGATTGAGAACGAAATGTCCAGGACCCCGTTATTTTCAGTCAAGCGGAGGGAATATATAGTCTCATCTACTACTTTACTGCTGCAACTGATTACAATGTTACTTTGATATTAACAACCATCTCAATGTCTGTTTGAAAAATATACCTCATACAAAGTGTACATGGAAGTGGAATCGGTTAGCTAATGAATTAGAGTAATATTATGCGCATAAACTCTGGATTCGACAGTGCGCGTTAGTTGTGTAATGATGATTACAACCGGCCCCAGTTACAGTCGATGTCATCCATTCTCGCTGCTGAGACCAGGAGACTGCCCCACTATGTCGCTCTAAATCAGCGCCGAAAGAATCGCCAGGACTATACCGGCGAATGCAAGCCCGCGGCCTTGCCTAATCTGAAATCGATTTTCTTATTTTATTCTTAACCTTTGTTTTGGAGGAGGCAATTCTGCTACCAAAATGTATCTGCCTGCGTTATTACGATCATACTCTGAATCCTAGGCATTTCACGATACTTAGCTGTGTAGGATATATGTTTCGTTACCTACTAGTTCATCACACGTAGATTGCCCTAGCAATCTATACTTCCGATGGATCTATTGGTCATTGCTATGTTGATTCCGCTATGCACAGGCGAGTGTGATGAGATGCGTTCATGTTTAACAGTAGGTGAATAGATTGTAGTGGAAACTGTTTTCAACATTAACTACATGTATCTTTTCCGACATTTTAGATTCGTTACATCATGCAATTACAAGGTATTTTGCAAGACTAAAAATAAAGCTAAGTTTCTATTAAAGATATGGTCATTGATAATGCACGTTCAAAAACATCTAAATGGAATAAAGTCAGCTGAAATCAGTATCCAATGGAGATTACTTAAATGAACACCTCTCATAGAAGACTTGGGTGTGGTAAAAATTAGTTGTGATTTTGTGTGAAAAAATTGTGTCTGGTACGTGTTAAACATCATCATTTTCAAGATTGCTCAGGCATCAAAAAATCGCGTAGACCTGCGACCGCTGCACGGCGCCGTTCAAAATTGTCTGTGCCGATCAAACCGTTAGCGAAGGTCACGTGATTTACGTTATCCAAATCAGTGCGCTTCGCTGATCTTTCGACGCGTACACGTACCGCGATTATCGTAATTTGAGCAAATTTAAACTCACGCCAAAGAACAACATTCCGTTTGTGTTGGTGAACTGTGTCATGTTGTTTATTTTTCTCATACAACAAACAAAATCATGACTTATGATCTCAAACTTTTTCAACACAACCATTTTGTAAGTACTAAACTCGTTTCGCGTATTGATATGATGAAGGGAAGTAATGGATTGCACGATCCCTGACACAATCTTTAATTTGCCTTCTAGTTCTTTGATGGATGACTATAGTGCGTTGCTTTTCACAACTAGTTGTCGGTTTTATATTCTGTACTTACCTGGTGCGATTGGGCAACAAACCGATTATCGTAATGAATGTTTAGTTTCTATGTTATTCTAGGCCTCTTTATTATTGCTAGCATAAATGTCTCTTTGCTTTCTCTGTTTAGTGATATAATTTAGTTGCGTTCGGTGGATGTGCAATATTACTTATGAACACTGGTCTATTTGTATGTGAAGAACTAGTGTTGGTATCCGTCTTTGGTTAAAGTTGGAATCAGACATCTCTTTTCTCGCGGAGGTGTTTCCAGGAGTCTGTTGTTGTCATTAGCTCTCTCGTTATTGGGGTGTTGTATAAGTCGAGTATTTTTTTAGTGTGGCATTCATAGTCTGTCTTTTACCCGCCGGCGCATGAGATATGATCTGACTGACGTCCTCTGAGCAGTGATTAAGGCGTGAGGACCACACCACACCACACCCACACAATGCCTTGTCAAAGGCTAAATATAATCAGAACAACCACAGGTACTAACAGTAAAGTAAGTACTCTCCTTCTTCTTTCCATAGCATCTCTTGACGGCTCAACTACCTTGGTACACATGATCTTATTCATTCACTGAAAGCAAGTAGTCGATTCATATGGTATAATATAAATTTTAGAACAAACTTATCTTTCAAATACGAAGTACAAGATTTGGCTAGTTCTGATTACGAGCTACATTCGGGATGCCAATAGTAATACAACACTGGTATCGATCTTGCGTAATATCCATTGACTTTGAATCTATAGTACGATTATCGTGAAATAACATTTCAAGTCTTCCGATATGTCATGCTCTCCTATACTCCTCGTAAAGTCTGCATGTTCCCTGTGAGTAAAACATATAAGGACCCGTAATTCTTCTCGTCGTCAACCATCCCTAAGACAATCAATGGATCTTTGACGATGTAAGTGTCTGCGTTAAGTCGAGCAGCAGCTGGTGGAACGCTCGCTCAGAGTACCATGTGTCGCCTGGATGTGATCAGGTACCCGAGTCATCACGGCCCACCTTACTCGACTGACCTTCACCCGTAAGATTACGGCCTCGTCGGTTCGAATCCAGCCTCGAGTCTGGACCTATAATGGGTCCTCCGGCTTCGTTACCCATGTCCTGCCTTTGGCAGTTTTGAGGGGCTCTAGATGTGGCATTCCAACGCTCACTTCTATAATGAATCTGCATAACATGAATAACGCCTAACTTAGCATTATGGCACAATGTTTCTCGTATGTCGCTGCCTCACGGCTATCTGCTTAAAGCAGCACCGCGTGTGAATAAGTCAGATGATCGCCAGAAAATCATTTTATGTTAGCATTGTCAGCTGGATATTTTTCTGAAGATGCTTTTAGTCATTCATATAACGATCATAAATATTGATATGTGTTCTCTAGAGTCAAGAGACTGTTTGCTTTATTTAGTTTTGATTTTTCCCAAATTTAGTCACAAGTGTGTCAATGATGAAATTAGTAGGTGCCAATTGTTTGACATTATACTATGGTAATCGATTGTATGAAAGAATTGGTTTTTAAAATTCTAGATTGTAGATGATTTTCGATAGTAATTTTAAGCTGTTAAAACTTTGCCCTTAAACATCTTTGCCATGTTAATCTCCTGTTATGTGTGTCCTGACTCAGACCTCTTTAGATGTGGTGCCTCGGCCTCGGCATCGGAGAGTTGTGACTCGGACTCCCCGGCCTCGGCAAATAGTGACCGGACTCCGGGCCTCGGAACGGCTAGTGCTCGACTCAGTCTAGCGCCTCAGAAGGTGGGTGACTCGACTACAACAACTGGTAGATTCACTTGTAGTCTTCTTACCTTCATTTTGGCGGTAGAGTGATTGACCAGCAATGCAGTGCTATTTAGTTTCGGTGGGGGGCCATAGAGGATACGTATTCGCATTTTTATATAAAATAAGTGAGAACGAAATAGTTTGAACTTTTTAACTGTGGACAAGAATGTTATACACATTTGATCTCGGATATTTCCTTATCCGGTAGTCACCGGTGTTTTGACCCAATCGACTAGTACTATTACCATGTTGCCGGTGTGAATTATCAGGACTTTCAGATGGTTCACAAATCGGACTAGTGCCGACAATATTCTGTTAGCTGCTGAGCGCGAGTTCTGCATTCATTTCCATAGTTCCCTATATATAAATGATCAAAACAAAACAAAACAAAAATCTTTTTACACGATTATTCATTACAGTCTTTACCTCATGCAGACCCATCATGGTTGCCGCAAGAAGGCCTGCACTATGTTCCCAGCAGAAGGGACCCTCATTGCAAATTGTCTCTAACTTATTGAAACCTATTGGCTCTTTTCACATGAAATCAAAGTGAATATTTCCAGATCTTTCTGTCACTTTTGTTAAGTGTCAACTATCAAATAAGCGCCAATTATTCTTAAATGATGAGAAATTTACTGTCTACGCCCTTCCTCTGCTCCTTGTAACATATGCTAGGGCCCTTCGCACGTGGACATATAGCTTAAGGGCCCTTCTGTTCGTGAGCAACAAATGAACATGTATGTTTCATGCCACCATTCAGGGGTGCTGACTCCTATATAACCGATTTGAGAGACTTAAGAACGTCAATATCTGCGGACGGGACTGGGGCTAGCGTTATCGTCTCCACAGCTTTAAATATATTGGGGGTGGCGGTGGGATGTAAAACCCTGTACTAAGCTTACTATGTGGTCCCCACGCCTATCAATTATCCGTATTTATTTATCTTTCTTTTGCAAGCACCAATTTTTGTCTTAACTCCTATGTCTGTTAAACATCAGTTACAATCAATTTGAAAAATAAATATTTATTTGTCATGCATAAAATTAATAGTGAAGGTTAAGAGCACCAAGGAGGGCTGGAAGGTTCTTCCTGATTGTGCCATTGCCCCATAAAATTTGATTGTCTAGTAAAAAAGTCTGTAACATGATGATAAAAACTACGAAAACGTCAATGACGTAGCCGCTCATCCGGCATCTCGCCCACTCATATATCCGAAATTCACTGTGTACAATTTTTATACTGGTTGAAAGATTAATTGATGTCCGGAAGGAACATGAATATAAAAAGGATTCGATGCTGAGAAATATAAATATTATTTCATGCCCTGGGAAGGCGACATGAAAAAAAAAGTCTAAAATAATAATATAAAAAAAATAATAATAACTACTGAATTATATAATGATTCGCATCCCGATCCTTCCGGGCGCTCCATTTACCTGATTTTTGTATGTTGGAAAAGCACATTTGACAGTGGAACAAATTAATAGTTACTGATATGAATAAAACAATGAAATTAAATTTCGTTATTTGGAATAAATTTGCCGATAAATTACCATAATTTAATTAATGGCAGCAACAGTTTAAAAACTTCTGGGTTACAAGTTTAGGTACCAAGCTTAGCTCTACCAGACTAAAGCAAACTAATCAAAATGGTTGAGAAATGAATTGAGAATGAAGCATTTTTTTTTAAATTTTTTATTTGTGATCTTCACCTAAATTCTGTATTAAATTTGCATAACCTGATTAATTTTAAATTGCCATTAATCGATTAATTTCATCAATTTTGTGTTAGATTTTTTCCTAGAAGTCTTGAATGCCCCCACCTAGCACTACCAGATCAAAACAAACAGAATGAAAATCTCGAGTCAAAAAAATGTAGAGAGAAGCAAGCAATTTTTGTTTTTTGGCTCATTAATTTTCAATAACTTACCTATAAAATTAATGGAGTTATAATTTTCAAATTCTGCGTAGAAGTCTTTAATGTGCATAACTCCAGCCCTGCCTACCAAATATAAGTAATCACAATTAAATTGGTTGAGAAATGAAGGAGAAGAAGCCATTTTTTGTAGATTCAAAAAATTTGCATTGTAAATTTGCATATCATTTTATTAATTATTAACATTTGCATTATTGCATTAATTTCCAAAATTTTGTGCCAGAAGTCTTAAACCCCCACCTAGCCCTGTCAGAATCAAACAAACAGAATGAAAACATTCGCGTCAGAAGTGTGATGAGAAGAAGCCAATTTTTGTTATTCTTTGGATATTTTAGCATGTATGATATACATAATTAATTAATGGATGTAATTTAAAATTCATGTGCTTAGAAGTAAAAAATTGTTTTTTTGGCGCAATAAAAAACTCTAAAAGAGGCCTACCAAATAAAGTAACTCACAATTAAAATTGTTGAGAAATGAAGAAGAAGCATTTTTTTTGTGCAATTCTCAAAAATTTGCTGTATTAAATTTGCTCATAATTGATTAACTTTTCAACAATTTTTGCAGAAGTTTGAAGCCCCACCCTTCGCCCTATCAGATCAAACAAAACAGAATGAAAACTTCGCGTCTTAAGAAATGTGTGGAAAAGAAAGCAATTTTTGTTATTTTGCCAGGATAAATTTGCATTAACATTACCATAATTTAATGGAGTATAATCTTCAAGGAAATTCTGTGTAGAAGCATTTTTTTATTTCAAAAACAATTTGCAATAAATTTGCCTCATTGATTAATTTAATTTGCAATTGTATTAATTTCAAAATTTTGTTCGCAGAAGTCTTGAAGCCTCCTCACCTAGCCCCTATCAGATCATAACAAACAGAATGAACTCGGTCAAGAAATGTGGTGAAAAAGAAGCCAATTTTTTTGTGTATTTGGGGATAAATTTGGTAAAATTACCATAATTAATCAATGCCGAGTATAATTTCAAAAAATTCTTGTGTATAAGTCTTACTGTCGCCATAACATCAGCCCTACCAAATAAGCTAATCAAATCAAAATCGGTGAGAATGTGTAGGAGGAAGAAGCAATTTTTTGTTGATTTCGAATAAAATTTGTCATAATTAAAAATATATTAATGAATTTCACTAATTCTTGTGCTACCAAGTTTTAAATCCCCCCACCTAGCCTATCACTAGAAACAATTCAGAATCAAAATCGACAGTTTGTGAGACAATGCCACGAAAAGAAGCATTTTTCAAAACTGTGGACGGATAACGGTACGGTCTCTACGGACGCCACGCATTGCATAGCCTTCGCTGGCCGCTTCGGCGGTATGAGCTAAAATTTATAAATCACCCACCACAAACCACAAACACTTGTCATAGTCATATCACGCAACTCCTTAATATGTTTTCAATAAAATGACAATGAACTAGCAGCCAGTTCGACTGGCCCGCAGTCGATGGGTATGCCTCCGCAGTCCGCACTCCCATCCAATTGATGGAATTTGAAAAGCTTCCAGTACCATGGTAGCAGGACCAATAGTGAATGAATAGCATAAGACCTGACTGCTGATCCCTTATTTCAATCTCTACGCTATAACAATCTAAATTTAAGACATGTCTGTAATATATGTATAATTCCTCCGGGGACGAGTAAAGACTCAATGCTTTCATAAGTAAGAGTCCTTGTGACCATTTGGCATCTTCTGATATAGTTCAAATTTGCCAAAAATCGAATGGGTAACTCAGGTTAGTATTACGAGGTCGCTCTTAAATTATATTAACGACTATACTTTCCTCTCGGCATAATTACATCGATGAAATCGCAACCAATCATACTCAGATACAAGCGAAGCTGTAGTCCAAAAGTAATGAGCTATTCTATGGTACCTCCATCTCAGACCCATAGCTAGACTTTCAGTGCTCAAAAGTACTGTGTGTCGTTCAACGGTAAGTTTTTACATCACTGCCAATGTTAACTGCACGTAGCCGCTCTATAATATTAGTTTGTCAGCAAAAAGTTATCACATATTTTAGTTATATCTTTGCATATCTCTCTTGTCCCTGCTTTTCTTTATTTATGTATTTTCGTGTGTAACCTGAGCCATAATGCAGATACTTTGATTTTAGCTCTCTCTCGAGTTGTCTCTCTTCTCTCTTTGACCGCTTTCACCTTTCTGGTCCGATATTCTCTCATACTACTACGTCTTCATTCGGTGCATTTCTCGTAATCAATACGGAACTATAGATTGATGAAAATCCTCAACACATGGACCGACAATTGCAAAGAAGGTTGCTCTAGTGGTCATTACAATATATCGCATGCAAATTTGACCAATATAAAACTATTTTTTTCGTTGCACAAAGAGTTCGAGCGAATGCCTAATCATCCTTCCAAGTATGTGTTTCTATGACAACTTTTCGCGGATAGTTGTTAGCATCATCCAATTAATAATGCGACAAACCCTGCCGATATGTCGCTTAGTTTGAGATCCTGATGGACCGGACGCCGGGCACTGTCCGCAATGACGAGACTAACGGCTATATTCCAATCCCTCATTTGTGGTCCGTGTCAATGACATGCAACAGTTACGGAGCAAGGTACAGAAGGTAAAAGATAGCATGTCTGCGTAATCGGAAACAATTATCGATCTAGGGACTCAAGGGGACTGTTGACCTTTGACCTTTTCTGCTCCATAAGTCTAATCAGTTCCATCTGAGAAGTGCTTCATATATCGCTGTATTTGCGACTTTCCTTTGTATCTAGGCAGAATGAGCCTGGCGAGATCATCGAACTGTCTAACATGGTGTGCTTCCGTTCGGAGTATTCTGTTGATGAGTCATTCCTAAATTAGTAGAATTGGCATGTAACCCAACTTGCACCTATTTAACGAGCAGTCACTTGCCGCCATGACGCTCAACATATTCAATTTGATCAACAGCCCAATCAGAGCATATTTAAGTGCTCAGAAAGTACAACCTTATCTCTGGTTACTATGTGTGAGACTGCGCTCTATATTCTCAAATCGTCAATCACTTCATGGTGGCCACCAAATACTTATGTCGTCAAACCAAGCCCTGTAAATACGAAATTCTTGAACCTGGCGACCACGATCATCTCTCTGATATTATGTTATCTTTGAAGAGGTAACTCGCGATTTTGGTTAACAGTAGCCAAGATTGCAAAGATCATCAATATTCATAGGTGTTCCGGTGTTTTAACTTTATAAGAACACTCTTTGGATCGTTCTCGATATATGTACTCTACAATCGTTATATCACAGTTTATTACGGGCTATTATAAAAGTGTGATATACGCCAATAACTCGTGTGATCTCATGTTATAATACATACTCGACAATCCGACCAGAGCTGCTCTCTAATATCATACGCGACAATTGATGAGAAGAAACGCCCGAAAAGGAATTACATTCCTGCCTTAGGAGCCGCCTCGCTTCTCGAAGTATTTGTATGCTACCCAAAGTCAACGATACCCTAGTAGTCAAATAAGCAAAAGAAAACCAAGTCCACTGGTTAGTAACTCTTGCATAGGTAACGAGCCCGAATCTATCGCATATTCATATTTTAGGCCCTTACTGAGGTCGACTTATATAGTCGCCTACTTGTAAGCTTATGTAATGCTTCTCTCCAGGTTTTCTATCAGCTTCATTGGTGCCTATTTTTAATACCATACTGTAACCAAGTACATGATATAGTTCAAAATACTGGTGTAGCAATTTAGCTCGTGTGTATTTAAGTTATCTGCCTTATCGCTCCTTAGACTTTTTATATTTCCATTGCATTGAGCAGCTGATTGTCAATATCTCAAAAGAGCCTCTCCATTGATACAGAAAGCGTACCATTTTTATGCGTCCCTATATTATGTGTTGATCTATTAACCTATTGACCTGTTTCTCGAACTCTCAATATATTCTTAAATCAGATTCAATTAGATTAGCTCCTTACTATTATATATTTTCGTTGCACCCTAATATCTACCATAGACATACTGGTCACACACATGGTTCCTGCTTTCATCACTCTCGCTTTGGAGCAAGCTCTCCATTAGCTTTGAGCCGAAATTCTTTTATATCTCGTCTCTCACATCAAGTGATAAACTTTCCTCTTCCGACGTGCATTTACCGTAAGGAATACAGACCGGCGAAATGTAACGAGCTCCTATAGCTTGCCCTTATGATTCGAGTCCAGACTAGCAAATATCAAGCTACTGCCTTCAATCAAGACAGAAGACTATTCGTATTATCTGGCAGCATAACAATTCGTGAAGGAACGTGATGGTTCTCTGCTGTGACCGATTCTTGCAATGAGAACTCGCCTTATAACTTGGCTTACTAGCCTCTCAAGCTGCAACACAAGGCGCGATCACCCTTACGAAAACGGAGTAGTCATGATACATACCCCCTTAAAAACATAAGACATTATTACCGGTTTGTAAGCGGAACACGAGGTTTTGATGTTTGCAAGTCACTGCGGCATACCCTCTTGAGCGGTTACCGTGAGTTTCTGGGGAAAGGAAATTTGACAAGATACCCGTACGACCTTTTGACATTTGACAAAAGTACGGGAGGTGATGCTGTTAACGTTAAAACTATAGGTAAATCAAGAAGTCCAATGAAATGTTTCACATGACACTCGAGAGTATGGCGTGATTGTTCTTCATTTGTCTTGAACTTTCATGATAAAGATGATATTTTTTTTCACTTTTCAAGCATGGCAATGACTTATTTCCTTTACAAACTTAGATTCTCGTCCCAATCCAATTCACATTTCACTAATTATTATTATTCTCATAATAAGGTATCCTGATCAAGTTTCGATGTGTTTATTTATCTTTCTCTTAGTAATGAGGTTCGACACATCTTCGAAAAGAGTCTATTTGACTCTTCCGGAACATGACGGAAAGAACAACTGTTACTGACCAGGCAAGTTTAATTAGCGATATCTCCAGAGCGAATTTCATGTGCATCTTTATTCGTTTTCATATTGCTAATTAGGACCTGGGATTAAAATCTGTCAGCGCCGACTATGCCAGATCAAGTCTTAGCTTCATGATCATCATCATATGTCTTACGTTAATTAAATCAGGCGCCTGTCTGATTATGTTTCACTTTTCTTAACTTACGGTAAGTTTGTCATTGAATACCAAGGGCCCGTAAGGGTCGAAGAGTTAGAGTATCAACTGGGCGAGACGGTCAGCCTCGACATCTTCTGTCTTGCTTTAATTCCAATACACTCGTAGCGTCAAGTAGTCAGCGAAAGTAACCATGTTCGCATTAACTCGTAATATTGTGCTCCCGTCATTTAGTGACATGTCACTTTTTATCTTCTACTCAAATTTCGACATGACTTTGTGTTAAATGTGAGAGAAAACTTTTTCTACGCACCTAGCTTCGAACGAGAATCAGTAATTTAACAATTCGCCGCTCAATTTTTTTTTATTGTTTGTCTTGTTATGTTCTGTTTTCTAGTGTTACTTTGTTACCCTTTTTGATCAGGCAATGGCATTTATAAAAACGATTCCTATCGCTCAGCATCACTGCTTAACACCTTAGAACGCCATCACTATTTCATCTTTTAAAAAACCAGAACATATTGTTAAAGTGGGAAACGATTATGAGGTTGATATCTTTCTTTCTCGGCTTCAGTAAATACGGATGAAATAAGCAAGGAAAATAAACACAACTTGAAAGGGTGCGGCGTAGTCAGAAGTGAACATTGCCTACTAGTATTTTCCAAGCAGCAGCAAAACGCCATCTTGTCGTCTTGCTTGAACAGGTCTAGTGGTCCGTAAGTTCGGTAAGTCCTGAATTGAGGAATGATGGAAGAAGTATCTCCATGACAAAACGCAACGTAACGGATCACTTAAAGGCGAGAGGAGCCAGCAGATTAAAGCTATGTTCAAGAAAATAACCTGACGATTTGAAGTACTGTGAGAATTATGGTATAAAGTGATAAAGACAGGCCTAATAGGGCGTACTGTGTGATACTCACCCTCAGCAAAGCCTATAAATTAGTTAATTTCTGTTTAAGTTTACGTGCTTTGCAATGTTTTATCCAGTGATAAAACTTGCAGAAGCAGCTATAGGAGAGCTTATCGATTCAAACAGTGCATTACATTACCACGGCGACGTCGGGGGGCATGCATCGATTGAGTTGGCAAACGAACTCAAAATTTTTATTCTTAACTTATGCCTGTTAGTATGCTGGTTCCTTCTCCCCTTTAACCCAAAGAGCCATAAGTGGTACGCCTTAAAAATTAAGCCGAGCTTCTTTTATGTAATCATGATTTAAAAAAAAGTTTAATGTCTATGTTTCCATTTTAACTTTATAACATTATTCAGTAATTTTGGTTAAATGCTGAGCAGGCAAATCCTGAAAGGGAGGATTGAGAGTGGCATCGGTAGACAATAAAACCTTTGTTTCAAATGCTGTTGTGTATCTTTCGATCTTTCTGACAAATTATGAACATGAGGTCAACAGGTCAAAGGGAGCATGTGTTCGAAGTATTTGCTATGTAAATAATAATGTCCATCAAGTGTAGGAGTTCATAGGGTGTCAAGTTTGCAGAAATAAAACTCCAGTAACTATAGTGTTTTGAGGAAGGTGAACACCTCCCTGTCGATCAGCCATTTAATTGATATAATACACATCATTATTCCGGATGTTAGGATGTTATCGTTTTAAAATGTCAAACGTTACAATTTATTTATGAAATTTCTGGAGCCGGGCAGTTACGCTGTTGCTCCCCTTCCTCCCCACATATCTTAACCCCTCCCTTGCCTTCTGGCCACGACTAATGAGTATATCTACCATGCTACATGTTTTTTTGACAATATATTGTTACTTAAGATGCGTCAGCGTACAGTCGATATCGGTGATTGATACCTCCACGCTTTCTCTACGCCCTTGGGCAGGGACCAAAATAATTATGTTTGACACCTGCGATTTTTGTATATGAAATGATTTAATCTTAGTATTCACCCTGACATCGTCAGTAAGAAAACGCATAAGTGTCTTAACCCGCTTTGAGCTAATAAATTCAGCGATCCTTAAATATCATTGGGCATGCCTGATCTCTAATTGACCTGAAAACCTGCGCGTTTTCAGGACGTGCTGTCACGACCGTAACAATTCAGTAACTTGATTACATGCGATGACTTCGGAGTGGTTGCTTAGATCTTATTTGGGTCTGGTCTTATGTGGTCACTTTAGAGGCGTAAGTATACCAGCTAATAAACTATTAATTATTCTCGCCTGTAAAAACTTTCCAGCTGTAATTTCGTATTTCAATTGTAACAATAATTCATACAGACATGTGCCAGTCAATTTAGGCCAAACATCTGTGATATTTGATGCACAATGATACATATTCAATATTATCATGGCGACACCACATGATAAAAAATGATTTATTTGCCCGGAAAATTAGTACTTATATTTAGGGGGGGGGGGGGGGGGGGGGGGGGGGTTTGTTATTCACCAAACCTGAACTACTTGCATTTCATCATTGCGATATAAATTACATTAGATATTTCATAACCTTATCGAAAGACCATATAAATTTCTTGGATTATGTGCCATTAGTGACGAACCCCCCGTTCCCGTTGCCACAAGAATGCCTCTTTACATGGCAACCTCACTTATCAATCGAAATGATCCTGGCAAAAATTGTGCGTCTTTATTAAACCTGTATGTCGGTTAGCAGATGAACCTCGTGAATTTTCTCCTTATTAATTAAAACTTTTTTATTATAAACTTCTTATATTTATCTATTCATTATACTTTCTTTTATCATTTAAATGTTCTTATGAAGCGTTATTGTTCTTATCTGTTCCAAATTTAAGTTGCATACAAATTTCAACCAACTTAAATTTTTCAGATATACATGACCACACTGAATTATTAACGGGTTGTTACAATAACTTTAAGTCACTTGATGACAACGTTTAGAATTAAATCTGGCATTTATGATCCTCCCGTGATACTGTGTTTGCTGATAAGGTTCGTAAAAATGACACCTAAAATTGAGTTCAAAACAGTTTGACAAGGCGAAATGATATTTAATTATTAAATCTCAAGATAGATAAAACTGGAGTCCTAGGTTCATCAGTGCCCCTTTCCTTTGTTTCAGGTAAAGATACTGCATTTGCATTATTAATGTATTTGAGAATTCATTCGCCAATTTTGATAAAAGTTGCAAGATTATCGGTTAAAGTAATAGTAACATTGTGGCAGCTTCAATTTTAAAAATTGTCAAATCTTGATATATCTGAACTCTATTAGTAGTGTTCACCATGGTTCAAATTAAACCCCTAGATAACAAAATAGTTGGAAATTTCACTTTCAATGGCAGTTTGTTGACTTGAATAAACAAAATCGGGGCGAGTATTAATAGCGTAAGGTGTACACACAGTAAGTCTATGGGAGCATCAAATGGGCAGGTGAATCCGATCAACTTTTACATTTATCCATATTTTTATTCTCTAAAGGGTGATCTCATTTTGATGAACTCACTCTATACCTTCTCCGAGTCTCTCAACATCATCTTAATTTTATTCATTGCGTGTTGCTTCCAAAGTACGAATGGCTAGCATAGTAGACTTTATACATTGTAGCTCAGATCTTCTTAGTTTTCATCCAAATGTATCCTAAATGTTAGCCGAAATACTCGGTGTTGTAGAAGATCGTGAAAGATGAGTATCGCCGTATAACCAATATTCTTATTAATAATATACAGCTACATTGAGAGCTTTAATTAAAAAAAAAAATTTTTTTTAAAATTAAAGCTCCTCAATGTTAGCCTGTTACTTTAAATAAGAATATTGTAACGCCTTTTCCTTTTAAAGGTATTGGCTAACATTTACCACAGTTAAAAAAATCTGAGCTACATGATTCCCCATGCTACCATTGTCTTTGATAAGGTCTAAAAATGACGCCCTGAAAAAATTGTATTTCAAAATGATGCTTTAAAAAAGTGAAAATCGTAAGTTGATCGTATTCACCTGCCCATTTGCTCCCATAGACTTACTGTGTGTACACCTTCGCTATTTAAACTCGCCCCGAGTTTTAATTGTTTATTCATGCACAACTTGCCATTGGCAGTGTAACTTTCCAAACTTTTTTTTTTATTCTAGGGTGTTTATTTGACCATGTGAACCCATAATCCGTTTCATTCTATCCACAATCAAGTAACCTTCTCACTCCCCCGACCTCACTTTCCGTAAGCTATACATGAACGAGTCCCTATAGCTTGCCTATGATTCGAGGCCCAGCTAGCAAATCAGCTACGTGGGGCCTTAATTCAAAAAGATATTGTATACTGTGACAGCATATAAATCCGTGAAGGAAGTGGATGGTTACTCTGGCTGTGAGTAGTTCTCTTGCAATGGAACTTCGCTATATTACTTGGGCCTTATATCTAGGCCTCTCTAAAGCTTGCAACACAGGGCGCGAATACCCTTCGAATAACCGATGTAGTATGATACATAGTCCCCTCCTGTAATTAAATCAGTAAATGACCACTTATACGGTTGAACGGACCGAGGGTTTTGATGTTTGCAGAGATCCAATCTGCGGCATACACCTCTTGATAGGAATAAACGGCAGTGGGAGTTTTGGGGAAAGGCGAAATTTGGACCAATACCGCTACGACCTTTGTACATTGACAAAGTGAGGCGAGGTGATGCTGGTATACGTTAATTATGGTAAATCCAAAGTCCAAGGAAATGTCTTATGACAATTCGAAAGATTCGTGTTGTTCTCAAATATTGTCCCGACACTTTCACTGGTAAGATGATTTATTTTTTTTCCACTTTTCAAGGTCGGCAATGATTATTTCCTTTAAAACTAAGCATTCATCGCCCAATTCAATTCACCAGTTTCACTAATTTATATTATTTCGCTAAAAGGGTTATTTCTGACTCAAGTTGGCTATGTGTTTAATTTATCCTCTTTTAGTAATGAGGTTCGGACACATCTTCGCACAAAAGAGTCCTATTTGACTGCTTCGCGGAACATGAACGTGATTAGAAAGTGTACTGACCAGCACAGTTTAATTTAGTCGATAGTCGTCCAGGGAAATTTCCCATGTGCATCTTCTTATTCGTTTTCATAAGTGCTATAGGACTGCGATTTAAAATCTGTCAGCGCACTTAGGATTCAATCTTTACTATATCCCATTCACTCATATGTCTTATCGACCATTATACCGGCCCTGCCTGATATGTTTCACTTCTTCTTATAGGTAATTGATGAAACAAGGCCCGTAAGGGTCGTAAGAGGTTAGAGACATACTGGGCGAGAGACGGTCGCACACTTCTGGCCGTTCTGGGGCTTATTTTTTCCAATATCACCGTAGCGTTCAAGTATTCCCAGAGTAAACCATGTTTCTAGGCATTCACCTCCGATAATAGTTGGCTCCCGTCATTAGTGACCTTGTCCACTTTTATCTTCTACTCAAAATTTGATGACTTGTTAAAATGTGGCAGAGAAACTTTTTACGAGCACACTAGCTTGCCGACTTCAGTAATTAAAATTCGCGACAATTTTTTTTATTTGTTTGTTCTGTTTGTTTGTTTTGTGTTTATTGTGTAACCTTTTGAGGCAATGGCATTTAAACGATTATCGCTCAATGTAAGAGACTAGAAGCAGTACCATTTCATCTTTTAAAAAACAAACATATTGTTAAGTGGGAACGAGATTATGAGTTGATATTTCTTCTGGTTCAGAAAATACGGATAAATAAAGCAAGAAAAATAAAACAGTTAAAGGTGCCGGCGTGTCAGAAAGTGAACATTAGCTAATAACTAGTATTTTCCAGTAGCAAAAACGATCTTGTCGTCGCTTTGGGTTTGAAACGGTCAGTGGTTCCCGTAAGTTCGTAAGTCGCTGGATTGAGGAATGATGGAAAGAAGTGATCTCCATGAATAGAACGTAAGATACTTAAAGGGAGAAGGAGCCAGCATTAACAGCATAAGTTAAGAAAAATAGACAAATAAATGACATTGTGAGTACTGTGAGAATTATGGTATAAAGTGATAAAGATCAGCCTATAATCAGTGGGTACTTTGTGTGATACTCACCCTGCACAAGCCTATAAATAGTTAATGTGTTTAGTTTACTGTCTTGCAGAGTTTATCCCATGGATAAAACTTGCAGAATGCACTAAGGGGGAGAGCTTATCGTATTCAAACAGTGCAACATTACCGACGGCGCGGTCGGGGTGCATGCACGATTGTTGGCAGAACTCAAATTTAATCTTAATCTTATGCCTGTAGTTCTGGTTCCTTTCGCCGTTTTACGCAAAGAGCCATAAGTGGTTAGCAAAAATAGCAGCCGAGTCTTATTATGTTAATCGATGTTTAAAAATTTAATTGCGGCTTGCTATTGGTTCCAAATTTTTTTAACTTAATTCAGTATTTTGTCATGCTGACAGCATAATTCTGAAGGAGGATTGAGAGTGGCAGTCGGAGTTTGGTCAAAATGCTGTTGTGATCTTTTCGATCTGTGACAAAATTATTAAACATTGAGTCAATTAGTCAAGGGTTGTGGTCGGAATGCTATGTAATACATATATGTACATCAAGTGGTGAGTTCATTGGGTGTTCAAGTTGCAGAAATAAAATAGTAACTATAGTTGGGAAGGTGATACAGCCTCGCCTGGTACGTTAGCATTTAAATTGATGAAAACACGATCATATTACGGGATGTTACGGATGTATCTGTCTAAATATGTCATAATCGTTTTAACAATTTATTTATGTAAATTGGGCAGTTACCGCTGTGTCCCCTCGCCCTCCCCATACCCTACTTAACACCCTCCCCTCTGTCCTCTTGGCCACACTAATGAGTATATTACCCATGCATACATTTTGACGCAATATATATTGCTCTACTTATGATCTCTGTCAGCGTTCACTAGTCTATCTGTGATTGATACCTCCACGCTTCTCTCGCCTTGGGCAGATACCAAAATATTATTTTGACACTCTTATGCGTTTTGTTGTACATATGAAACTGATAATTAAGTATCACCCTGGACCATCGTCAGTTTAAGAAATAGCATAATGTCTTATACCCCTGGAGCTTATATAAAGTCAGCCAACTTATAATATATTGGTGGCATGCTTCCTGGTGGCGATCCTATGACCTGTAAAACTGCGCCGTTGTTCATATCAGACAGAATCAAATTCATATACTTGATTTACTGCATGACTTCGTGAGTGAGTTGTCTTAGATTTATTTCGGTCTGTTAATGTGGTCACTTTTAAGTCGGTAAGTAATCCACTATAACTATTTATATTCCTCGCCCTGTAATACTTCCACTGTAATAATTTCGTAACTTCAATTTGAATAACAATAACATTAACAGTACATTGTGCATGTTAATTTAGGCACTCATGTGTGATAATGATTTGCAGGGCAAGATACATCACATAAGCACTATCATGGACGACACCACCTGTATAAAAATGATTTATTTGCCCGAAAATATGAGTACTTATATAGGGTTTGTTTATTCACCAAAACGTGTAAACTCAATTGCATTTTCATTCTTTGGCGATAACATAAGTTAATTAGATGATTTATGACATATCGAAAGCATCCCATAAATAGTTCTTGCGATTGGTGCCATTAGTCGACGAAACTTTCCCGTTGGCCAAAAATGCCGTTTTATCGATGGCAACTACTTACATAAATGATTCTCTGGCCAATTGCTTGCGACTATTATTAAATGTATGTGGTAGGCAGAGAAACCTCTGTGAATTTCTCTTAATTAATAAACTTTAGTTATTCATAATTCATATATTTATCTGAATCATTATAACCTTTCTTATCTTCCCATTTAAATGTTCTTATAACGTGATTTGTTCTTATGGTTTCATGACATGTAGTGTCAACAGAATTTCAAACACTAAATTTTCAGATAACATGACTACACAGTAATTATTATTACGGTGGTTAATATCTTTAAAGTCATCTTTGAAACAACGTTAGATAAATCTGGCATTTATGATTCCTCCGTGCTACTATTGTTTCTGATAATAGTCTAAAAAATAAGTCCCTAAAAATGGCAGTCAAACAGTTGAAAGGCGAAATGATTTTAAATTTAAATCTTTTCAGATTAAGAAATAAACTGGATTCCGTGGTTGGTCATCAGGGTGCCCGTTTCCTTGTTTTCCAGGTAATAATTAGCATAATGCATTGCATTATTAGATATGAATCATTCGCTCAAATTTGATAAAAAGTTTGCAAAAGATTATCAGTTTATAAGTAAAGCTAACATTGTCGGAGCTTTCAATTTTATAATTGTCATAATCTTGATATCTGAAAGACTATATTTAGTAGTG
>JZLH01S0217801.1:4458-18302 GCA_001188425.1 Eucidaris tribuloides
ACTCAAGGAGAATCAATCATGAACATACTAGTATTTTAATTTTATCGGGCCACGATAAAAATAGGACCCATAGACAGCCACACAGCAGGTTTGCCTGCCACGAGAGATATTCACATTAGTTATATTAGAATGAGTCAACATTTGACAACAAGATTTTCATAGGAGAATCCTTGCATACTTAAATGATTCTAGAGTAGTTTCAGCCCAAGTTGAGGACTAACCCCAATCATGTCATTTACCTTTAAAATAATACAGTGAATCGTAATAAAACATATCCAAAACTCTGTTGTGATGTACTTTCTCCTGTTTAAATGTGTTATAATAAATTGATTAAAAAATAAGCTAGAGACCACTGATAGTCAGAAATCGTGGTAATCATATTTCATTATGTGTCACGAGTGTGATAAATTATGGTGTGCAAACAGAGGTAGTGTATTAGACGAGAGGCAGGGTTGCACTGCCCAACCCCTGTTGAGAAAAAAAAGGACTATCCAAGTCATCATAAATATTTCAAGAAAAGCAACGAAAACATAGGTTGCATTTTTTTCCTCTAAATTGTTGAAAGTTCTTTTCCAAAAATGTTGATTCCCTTAATTTCATAGTGTGTTACAGTAGTTCGGTAGTGTCCTATGTGCAGAGATGCTGTGACGAGATGAGTAAGGCGTGTGCCTGATAATCTAGAGGTCTGTAGTTCGAGTCCAACCCCGCTCGGCATTAATGTCCTTCAGCAAGACATGTTTAAAGGCATTGGATCTCATTTGCAAACATCCCCGCAGACCAGGAAAAGATAACCCATGCCCTTAGGCTATTGATGAAGGGCATGTCTGTGAAATCCGGGGGTCAGTAATTGCCTAGAATTTGAAAAATGCGAGAGAAAAACAATAGCCGTTTAGTGTACGTTCTATGGTAGGATTTTTTTTTCTCGCGAGAAAAAAAATCAAATCAGAGTCTAACGGTCACTGTAATTCCACTAAAACTGAGTTTCTAGCTCTATATTTTGCAAAAGGTTCCCAGATGGCATTTTCTTCTAAATGCCATTGGATTTACACCATGTTAATTTTTGGGCATGCAAAAGAGATGCCCTGCCTTTAATCTGCTTTGCTGCTCTCCTCCTATAGGAGTATAAATGGGTACCTGGTAGGGTGAGGATGACTTGGTTTGTCTGGCTTGATGCGCCACTACTTGGCAGCTCAGCTAAGAATACTCCCCAGGGAGTGGAAATGGTGCACATCTGTGTGCAGGTTCGAAATGTATTCCAATGACCAGGGTAATAATATCCAAGCGCATAGAGACTGCTCTCATTGGTATTATGCGCTAAGAATTGAATATTATTATTATGTGTGGGAGCAGCAAATGCTGATGACAAATTAAACAAAAATGTCTGGTAACAATTTTTTATGGATCAAATTTTTCTTTCAGTTGCCGCCTATATCGGATGCTTTCCAAACGGGTGTCTTTCATCTGAATATAGCTTTACTGATAGAAAAAGCATGGAGGTTGATAGTTGCCTGATGTTGTGTAGACAGAATGGCTACTTGTTTGCGGGCCTACATCAAGGGTCCAACTGTATATGTGGCTGTATGCAACTTTGTACTGAGACTTCTATTCCTGATAAGTATTGTGGGATTCCCTGCACGGGTAGCCATGACACGTTTTGTGGCTCATCCAACTATACTCAAACATATCAAAGTAAGTATTCTAATGCAAAACAGGTTTGTTGTCAATCTCTGTGTTATCAAAATGTTAGCCTAGTGGTTAGAGTGTCCGCCTCACGAGTGGATGGTCGCGGGTTCGATCCCAATAGGGTCATATCAAAGACTTTAAAAAATGGATCCTCCCGCTTTGCATTATGGAAAGCATTGTGTACCCTTTAATGTGAGTATAGGAGGGCGCTGTTCTCTACTATATATTGGAGTCCCTTTACAGACAGAGTTACGACATAGACGTCTCATTTTTGGCCCGAAACTGGCGTTCAAATTCTTTTTATTTAGAACACTCAAGTCCTCATCGGAATTGGAAAGAAATGTTGACATTGAATTGACCCCTAAATGGTGTTCAAATCACGAGTTGTCGTAACTGTTTATATATCTGTCTTTAATCATACTAATCATCAACACCGTCATTATTACATTGTGCACTATGTGTGAGTTACTCTAAAACATCAACTTGAAAGGCTGCTCTTAATGTAATCGCACCATTAAACCCAATGCATTTAGTAGCAATTAATCGTATGTTGAATTTAGTTTGAGTGGTAACAGCATTTTGTGAAGAATAACATGATCAGAAACAGGTTCATGTTTGTACAGGAATCACATGCTTTATCAAAGATCTTGTACTCATTCAGTTTAATTATGTTAATAAATCCTTATTAAATGTCTCTCTAAACCTTTGCCCATTATCGCTTTTATATAATGCCGCACGGTAGGAATAAAAGGCCCCTCTAACTTTTGGGTTTCATTACACAACTACGAAGAATGGAATTAGAACCAGATGTACAATCACAATAAGTAATTTCTTCACGCATACAATTTGTGTCTACAGTTGACCATTCCCTTTTCTCAAGCAATGGATGTGTGACTACAGTATCTACAACTAGAAATGGTAAGAAAGTTTGGGAAAATATTTATGTTGTCTGGTTTCTATTCATATACACCTAAAGTGCAGTCAAATCTATGATTTAACCCAGAAAATATCAGTAAAAAATATTTTTGGGGTCGAAAAGATTCGTTAAACCTTTCAAACAACGTATCAAAATGTAGAAAAATGGGTGATGGAGAAATATCACCAAGTTGCATTTATTTAAAATGGCTGCATTTCCCATTTGACAGTTATGCCTGTGGAATTAAATAAACTTTGTCTAGGCAAAATAACTAAATTTAAATAAACTTATACACCTTTACGTGTTGAAGTACGAGAGCAATGTAATTCCATTTACGTGAAAAACAGTCTAAAAACGTCCACGGTGCCACCCATAAATATATGTTTGGCAACGTTACCCCTAATGTGGGCAATGGTGTCTCTGTATCAAAGTGACGTCACTGAAAACATTTAAAATCCCACATAAAACAATGGAATGTGGTTAAGATTTGGGAAATACAGGTTTTTGCCGTTAATTGTGTCTTTTCAGACTCACTTTGCATTTTTTTACTGGGTGCTACATTTGAATTACTACCCAAGCTCACGATATGAAGACTTTATTTCCAAAAGGAACTACATCCATATTTGTTACTTCAGAGAAAAAGGTATTTGTTTACCGGATTTTGTACAGGCGCCTATGGAAAAGTGATATTAGAAAGTGCATTTTCTTTTGGTTGCTTTCATAATTGAGGTTAAAACTTTTGCTCAAGGACAGGTACCTACCTGAGTAATGGTGTGATATCAATAACTCAATTTTCATCAAAAGTGAATCTAGTCCCTTTTGGAAACGAACTCTTCATATGTGAGTTATGTTTAATACAGCACTAAAAACTTTTCCTCCACGAAATAAATATTAACCTCTCTCTTATCTAGTGACGATTGCAGACCAGAATTCACCGGTACCCACCACTCCTCACACATCACCAGTTCATCCTGTTGATTATGAATCTGTTACCACCAGTCATCGCACGTCTTCAGTTCATCCTGTTAGTTATGAATCTGTCACACAGTTTGAGTTGGCATACACCGTTGAGCGAGTTTCGAGCACGGTGTACATTGTCACCATTACAGACACTATCAAATCTAAATTCCCTATGAACTTGGTAGTAATTTCAACACTTGGTGGCCTGTTACTCATTACGTCTAGTGGCTTTATCTTGATGATAATGTTACGAATACGCGGTTCGAAACGACGACGGAGAAGGCGTGACAAGCATCCACAAACCACGGCCGAAGATAATACTGAAACTCATAATTGTGCAGTGTACCAAGAACTTAATGCTCCACCGCGGAGGCCAAGGGAAAGTCAGATAATCGTCAACATCGAATGCGATGAGCTGGTCGCCAATAACCAGAATACATATGATGAACATGGTAATACCTCCTTAGATGCTCACTGCTATGAGCTTCCTGATTCCCTAACTATTCCTCCCTCTGCTTCGCTTCCTTGCGATCCTGATAGGGCTGGAAATTAGTCCATCTGATCCGATCCCGAGGATGACCGGAGCCGCAGATGTAAATAGATAGACATTGACCAACTTGGTTTTAAACGTCATTGTTACTGTGCAATCATGTGAAAACAGATGAGAGGTATTTGAAGCCAAGTCAATGTTTCACGTTATTTTTAATGAACTAGCTGGAAAGTTTGAACTTTCGTATCACAATGTTTCCCATTTAAACAGTCGGAAGTACATGATTCTCCGTTCTACTAATGTCTCCGATAGGATTTTAAACATGAAGCTCTGAAAAATATTTGCAGTTCAAAACGATCATAAAGTACTTTTAAAAAGTGAAAATCATTGAGCAACCATTCCACTTTTCTCTCATAGACTTTGTGTATTGCAGAATTTCCATCAGCTGAGAATAATTCATGTTCCGATATTTATCTGTACATAGTTTGCTAATAACTGCATAACTGTCCGAATTTTTGTGTTCTAGGGTGTTTATTTGTCCATTCACACACTGTCAGATATGTCAGACAGCAAAGTTTGACAATTTATTTAAATGGGGCTTCCACAATGTTATAAAGTGTCTTTAGCGTTCCATGTCCATCAACATTGATTATATGGTAAGGGTATTATCATTTATTCCCATGGAAAATGTATCTCCAACGAATAATGAATACAATTTGTGACATCGCTAATTTGAGTATTTTACTGGGACAAGTTTCTACGTAAGGGTAGTTAAAATAGGTATACATACATGAACAGAATCTCATCGCTAACGAATATCTAGCTAGCATACAGATAACAAACCCAATACATAGCTGCAAATTGATGAACGCAAGACAGGATCTAGCAGATAAATAAAGTTGATTCCTATCAATCACCTTATAAATGAATTGATAAATAAATAAATAAAATAAATAAATAAATAAGTTATTAGTTATGAGGTTTCAAATAAAACAGACAGACAGAAAGAAAGACATGCAAACGGACCCATTGAAAAACAATCTAGTGCTAAATGGGCTTTTCCGTGTTGAAATATATGAATAAAAGAAATGATACATACAGAACTAGTAGGAGAATCAGAGGTGGGTGACATCTAATTTGTTGCATCTTGTGTCATTTCGAGGTCCACTTGTTACTCCAGTTGCTGTAAATCTCATGAAATGTATGTCTGTTGGTTAGTCGCTTCCATCAAAGATGCATATTATTTAATTAAAGACACCTCATTCAACATTCACTGACTATGTGTGTACATGTAGATGTGTTTGATTCATTCATGACTTCATGGTTTTTGTTTCGCGTATACATGTAATGATTATATTATTACTAGAACTCAAAGTAAGACGTGGCAGAAATGAAGTTCTACTGATACTACAATTCAGGGGCGGCGGAACATATTTTCGTTTGGGGGGGCAAAGACAAAAAAGGGCACTTATATGTCAAAAGGGGCATGGGGGGCACGCAGATATTTTCACCATCGGATTAGGTTTCGGCCTGAAATTGCACTTTTTTGCGGCAATGTAACTTGAACAAAACGTTTTTGAAGTGGGTTCCGATCATAAAAAACATGTGAAATGTATACACATACTCCGCGAGCGAGCGTAGCGAGCGAGCGGTTTGAGAAAATTTAGAAATTTTAAGTTGTAAAACTTGCTTTGTGGTCTATTCTGGCGCTAATTACAACTCTAAATTTTTGTAGTGTTTTAAAAATTAAGATGAAGAACATCTGTTTAGATCAAACTTTTCTACTTGAAGTAGCTGTTTCTTCGCGGTAATGCAAGCAAGGGAAAGGAGATTTCTGATCATTGAAAAGTGAAATATATCTACTCCACGAGCGAGCCTAGCGAGCGAGCGGTTTGGAAAAAATTGGAAATGTTAAGTTGTAAAACTCACTTTGTGGTCTATTCTGTCGTTGATTTAAAAAAAATAAAAATTAAGATGAAGAACATCTGTTTAGATCAAACTTTTCTGCTTGAAGTAGCTGTTTCTTCGCGGTAATGTAAGCAAGGGAAAGGAGATTTATGATCATTGAAACATGAAATAATATCTATTCCGCGAGCGAGCGTAGCGAGCGATTTAGAAAAAACGAGCGAGCGGTTTGGAAAAAAATGGAAATGTTAGTTGTAAAACTCACTTTGTGGTCTATTCTGGCGCTAATTACAACTCAACAGTTTTACAGTGTGTTAAATAGATGAACATATATATCAAACGGATCCATACGAATCAATGAGCAAACACTTTAGGGGCAGAGATGATTAAAAAAGTATTTTCGTTATAAATTACACAGTCATGTTGCACATTTGAATGCGCGAAGTTCTGTTAGAGGAAAAGGGGCATTCTCCTTAAAAAGTGTGTTTCTTATTGAAGAGATGAAAGGCGACAGTCGGAAATTTTCCTCACGAAGAACACTTTTTGATCGCTTGGAGAGCACATAAAATACGGTCATAGTTTTCAAGGAAAAAGATGGAGAGGGAACAATTTCTGCCACCCCCAAGGGCACTTAGGTGAGAGGCCAAATGCCATTTTTAGGCACATAATGTGCCTCTTCGTTGGAAGTATTCTCTTTAATCTACGATGTGAGTCAGGGGCAAAAATACAAAGAACAAACAACAAAAATAACAGAAAATCACCTTCAGTGACGAATGTGCTTATTTCAAATAGGTTCCACTTCACTCAGTATGGGAACAAACTAAAAGAAGGCACATTTAATTTAGAAAAATTGCGTTATTTTTCTTTAAGTGAAAAGGGGGGGGCAGTAGTGGGGCAAACAGTAGAGGGCCTGGTTTTGCTACCCCAATGAGGGCATTACGGTGAGATGCAATGCCCTTTTTCTGTCACGAAATGTTCATTGAACATAATTACCCAATGATGTCTTCTCTGTACTTAATACAAGTCCGCGCCCCGTTAGGGGCGCGCAAATGAGAAAGAAAATGAATGACACATGACGAAAAATATAACATAAAAATAAAGGAGAATTGCCTTCATCGACAAAAACGAGTAGATTAAAAAAAGGTAGTCATTTCACAAAGGGCACATTTTCATTTGTAAAAAGGGCACAGTTTTTCCTATCCGAGTTTTTTTTTTTCGGGGGGGGGGCAAGTGCCCCCCCTGCCCCTACCCCCCCCCCCGTTCCCGCCGCCCCCTGCTACAATTGAAGAAGCATTAGGAGTTACAGTTAGTAGAGTAATGTAGCAGTATAGAAGAAGAAGAAGAAGAAGAAGAAAAAGAATACGCCGACAAAGAATAAGACGACGACAAAGAAAAAGAAGACGACGACGAAGAAGAAGACGACGACGACGAAAAAGAAGAAGAAGAAGCAGAAGAAGAAGAAGAAGAAGAAGAAGAAGAAGAAAATGAACAAGAACAGCGACAGCATGTACAAGAACGAACTAGAAGAAGATGAGGAGAGCAGTTGTAGTATCATTTAGCGAAAGAAAATTTGTGACCCGTCACCTCGATACTCTGATAAAGTCGTACAACCCAAAGGTAGGGAAAGTACCAAATATGGTTATTATGATATAAAGTAAAAAAAAAGTAAAGTTTCCTCAAAAATCAAAAGTTTGATGACCTTCACATATTGCAAATGTTTGAATATTCATATTTCTCACCCAATGTATTTTCTTTCTATGTTTATGATTCATAAGATGTGTGACTGTGTGTTGAATACAGGTCATATCTGATTTGTTTTCCGTGTATACATTAGGTAGACTTGAGGTTTGTTTTATCTGCTTTTATTTTTATCCTTTTATGGTGTCTACTTGAAGGGCAGCTATCCATCTTTGTAGAAGGCTGGCCGGCGTTCAACTTCTGTGTGTTGGAGCTTCATAAGGCTCCCAATCCTCGTCGATTCTTAGAAAAAAATATTGGCTACACAATGTCAAGAACTGCAAAAAACAATATCAGTTACAATAACATCTAATTAAACAAAAATATTACACAATTTAGTTTCAGTTTTGTTTAGCAATATTCTTTTTATAAATCTAACACGTGTTCTCTTCCAGTGAGAAAGTCATTGATTGGTTTCTAAAGCTGAACTCGAAATCCCTACAAGCACATACCAAAGTTGGAATCATGACATAACCCGCCCTCTTTTAATACTTTTGAAGGTCACTTGAACTATAATAGTGATCCTGAGTTTAAATGTACAGCAGAAAATTAATCAATTTCCGACACGTATGTACAGAACAAAACATTTCAAGTATTCGCTGGCATCTGGGTGTTATCAGTTACTCACAAAACGATCATCTCAACTTGTAGACACACAAGTCGATGAAACTGACTTGAGTACATACAAAGGCAGGTTTTGTACGGGCGCTAAAATGAAGAGCGCAGGACGGCCACCGAGATTCGTGCTCATATGTGTTGTCTTTGTGATAGTGTGTCCCAGCCGGGCCAAATTCAAAAACTGCTCCAAACATCCTCACAACTATCCTTCTCCTGATGGTAAGACATTTTGTTTTTATTCTGAAACCAAAAAATAGTGTAGGCCTAATCTTGAAAGAAGGGGGAGCTCCATTTTGACGTAAAAAGGTAAAAAAAACAATTTTTTTTAAAAGAGTGCTACCGAGCACCTTTAATAGTGACAATAAGCACCTGCTAAAATGGTGCCACAATTGTGACAAAGTGGTGCTAAATTAAACCACTTTTTCTTAAGAGTGCGGTATATAAATAATTGGTAAACAAATACTGTATAATACTGTAATGAATTTATTTTGAAGATTAGGATTAAACTGGTGGTTGTACTTTCTTAACAGTGAATAAAATATATTATATCCACAGAGACTCCAACTCTGAACACCTCTTAAGTGGGAGATCCTGCCGCCAGGATACCCTAGCAAACGGGAGACTCTGACTCAATGTGTGCGTAGCCCACATCACAGCGCAAAGCACGAAATTCCTTGCGGCCGGAGGAAATTTGGGATTTTAGAAGCTCTCTGGTGCTATCTTGGGCTTATTTTTTTTAACAAGACCACACTAAATGAGGTCAAATCTACTGATTCAGATTCAGTTCTTTTCAAAATCGTGGTTGAGCGGGAGAAAAAAGGAAAACACAGCTAGGGCGGGAGAAATTAAAATTCAAGCGGGAGGGCGGGAGATGTTGTGAAAATGAACTCACAGCGGAAGATCTCCCGCCGAAAACGGGAGAGTTAAGAGTTTATTTATTCATAGGGTAGTCCTGGCAATCGTCCACCTGCTTCTTTGGTTTTGGTATTCATGAACTGTGGCGTAAGGGATGCAGGCTGAGGCTCACTGTGCCCCCCCCCCCCACACCACCACCACCAAAAAAATCAAAGAAAAAATTCTGGCAAAAGCAATGTAGAAATTCGACCAATATCCGTTGAAACTAAAGTTTGGAAAAGTTCTTGGGAAACAACAAAATAATGAAGTTTTAATTTTAAAATGAAAATATTAATGGAAAACTGTTCTTATAAAAAAAAACCTGCTTTCTTTTTCAAACACTTGCACGATTATCAACAGTTTCAGCAAGACTTTCCCTAAAGCTTCTTTTCTTTCAGATGTTTATTCCCGAATTTTCCTTAATCTTAAGCCTGATTAGAAACTCCTACCCGATTTTTTGTGTTCTGGACAGCCCAATTAGCTGTTTTGCACAAATTTCCCTAAAGCTTCTGCCCGATAAGAAGCTTCTGCCCAAATTTTCTTGAATATCATGTCCAACTTTATCCTCGATCTCATGCCTTTTAATAAAATCTGCCTGGATTTTCCTGGAGCTCCTACCTCTTTAGGAAGTTTTTAAGGAAACTTTTCGCCAGCCCCTTCCTGAGTTTGATATATGTAAACATTTCTGGAGATGAAAGGCCTGCAAATTAACCACTATGGATAAGAGTAGCGTATGACTCTATTGCTAAAAGTAATGTACCCATAAATGTGCGTTATAATAATGCAAAGATGTATGACATATTTAGCATAATATTACAGTGGCTATTCCAAATATGAAGTTATGACCAAATAAAAACCGTGGCATTCTTCACACTAAGAAAAAACAGGTTCAACTTTGCACCTTTAGTAATGTTACACTGGAAGCACCTTTACGGGTGCAACTTTGCATCTTCCACACTGGGTGCACATTTTGAGGTGCAACTTTGCACCTTTAAAGGTCTGAAATGTACAAAGTTGCACACGTAAAGGTGTTCCCAGTGTGCTACTGGTCTGCACATTTAAAGGTGCAAATTCGAACCTATTTTTGTTAGTGTGTTGTTACCCAGCCCCGCCTGGTGGTAATACCACTGACCGAATATCAGTAGGTTTCAGATCCGAGTTATGTTGGGTCATTCTTTTTTTCTGAGTTATTAAACAATAAAGATCAAGCATTTGACCTAATCATCATTAATTCGATAATACAGACATGAATAGCAAACCTGCTCGCCGTTCATGCCGTTTAAATTCTCTCAGCAAACCTTGGTTTCATTAATATATATTTTGATTCTGATTACAGACTTCGAGTATATGGGCTGTTATCGTCGCGGTCATCCACCGTATGGACTTCAAGTCAGTGACGTCAACCGCATAATGAGAATTGACATTTGTGTTCGGTTTTGTAGTTACAATGGCTATGTGTTTGCAGGGTTATGGAACGGGTCGGATTGTTCTTGTGGATGTTTGCCGTTTGCAAAGTTGAACTTACAGTCAGACGCCATTTGCGGGATACCTTGTCCTGGTAGCATTGAAACATTCTGTGGTGGCGCAGATTCGACATCACTGTTCAGAGGTTAGTTTGATTTTAACCAATTTAATGAAAAATAAACAAGGTTTCCCCAGGCATTTTCACTTCTTGTGGCATTTAGCCGCATGGTCATTCAATTTGAAAATAAGAAAAAAAATTGACTTTTGATTTGATGATTTGTTTTCAGTTGTAGTAGATACGACGCGAGTGTTGAAATCCAATACCATATGTATTCAGATTTTGGATTTTACGCTTCCAAAACAATGCTTTCTTCTTAAACTATTCATTTTATACATTTGAAAGTGTCTTTTCTGACAGTAAACCCTTCAATTTCTACGAATGTGTCCGACTATCATCTACCCCTGCCACCTTGCATTACAGTACCTCACAAATGAACACTTACAACTAATTATGATAATGATAGCCTAAATCAATCAACCACGGGATACACAAATTCATATTCTACGTGAATTACTAGATATTGTTTAAACGACATTATACTTGTTTCATTATCCAAAGAGTGCTCCCATGGCAAGCATTAGAACTGATAGTAACAGCAGAAAAAAAACTTCAAATCACAATTTTCAGAACACCTTCTACAGCATAGGCCTATGTTTCGAGGCTGGCCTCTTCAAGAGAATACATTGCTATTCAACTATATCTGCAAAGTACACATAATTCACAGTAAATATTTCTGCATTTCTTCCATTTTAGTTAAAGATCAACTTATCGCCTTCAGCCGATGTACCGGAACTCATGCTTCTGCAAGACAATTCAGTGAGTCACTCAGTTTATGAAATATCTTACTTCTGTCAGCTCTATTAAATGTTGTTGATAAACAGATATAACGTACAATAACTGCACTTGTCCAAGACTGTATGGGATTTTTTTATGGTTCATTATTTGTTGGTTAAGGGCTTCGTACGATGGCGAATTGCCACTGCGTATGCAACTTTTTGACATTCGTTGGCATACGCTTGCGTTCGTTTTGGATATCTTTCTGACGTCGTTGTTATTTGTTATCATACATTGTTGTTCGTACTATACGTCAAAAATTTTTCGGACTTTTTGCAATTTGTTCCCTGTTCTTTCCGAAAAAAAAAACTCGACATAGTGTGAAGGTACCTTTAGTTATTTTGGTTACCAGATACACGTTTTCTTTGATTCTCTTTGCCTAAATGTAATCAGTCGGAAAGCATTTGTAACGAGCTCTCGGATAAAAAATTGAAATGTCGAACCCTCGAGCCACTGACTTGCCGACCGGTCCACGATTGGAAAAATAGCACTCCTATCTAATCCATACTAAATTTACGTCTCATTCGTTCACTAATGATTGTAGCTATTGATTTAGTTCTTCTGTTTGTTATCGTCTTCATCATTATTATTATATTTTTATGTCATTTTGCACCTATTACGATACAATGGCACTAATTTCATGAACACTTCCTGGCCAAACAACTTTAACCAATTATATTTTTATTTTATACATTTAGTCAGATTGGATAGAGGGTCAAAATCAATTTCAAAGATGGGCGAAACATACAGCAAATTGAAATATATACGTCTTTTTTATTCATTTCTATCAGGCACTGACCCCTTGTGGATCAACGGAACAATATTTATGGTTGCATCGGGAATAGTCTTCTTGGTTGCTGTCATTATCAGTACGGGGGACATCTTAGGTAACTGAATGCAATGAATACGTTGTCATTGACTACAAAAATATCTCCGTATTGCCATGATAACTTGTATTTGTATGAAAATGGTAAAGCGAGTTTAATTGGTCATTTCCAAATAGAGTTGTAAGTATATTTGGTTTGTAGTGACTTGATTTGACTGATCAAAGCTTGCAGGCCCCTGGAAACCGGGAGCCAGGAATGCTCGCAGGAATCTGCACAGAACCCCCTACAAAATAAAGTTTAGGGGATGATGCACTCTATACCATTCTTCACTATCTTTTGCCATTATGTTGTACCATAAAACAAACTGCCATGGGGACCGGATGCCCTTTTTTTTCTTGTTTGCTTTTCATATTTCTTTGTACCATAACTGACCCCGCTTTTGGCATCAGATGACCTTGTCTTTTGTTTACTTGTTCATATTTCTACCAAAACAATCAATCTTTTCTACTTCTCATATTAATTCTCACTATCCACTGGGCTATTAATCCCTTTCCTCTATCTCATCAACCCTTACAACAAAGTCTTTCTCAGGGACCTGTAAGGTACTTATCACTTGCATTGACTAATGAAAGCAAGTGACTTGTCACTTGATTTGACTGAAAAATAAGTGAGATTTGTTACTTGATTTTGCTGAAGAAAGATGATTATATTTAACTTAACTTGACTAAAGAAAGAGTGTGACTTGTAACTAGTCTTGACTGAAGAAAGGGCGAAACTTGTCACATGACCAATTGACTAATGACAGAGCGTGGCTTGTAAGTAGACTTGACTAAAGAAAGAGTCAGACTTGTCACTTGACTTGACCGAGGACAGAGTGTGACTTGTAACATGACTTGACTGAAGAAAGAGTAAGACTTCTCACTTGACTTGCCTGAGGAAAGATTGTGACTCCTAACTTGATTTCACTAACGACAGAGTGTTGTAACCGGACTTGACTAACTGACTAATGAAAGAGTGAGAGAAACTAGTTACTTGACTTGACTGATGAAAGCGCGTTATTTGTCACTTGACTTGACTAATGAAAGAGTGTTACTTATAACTGGACTTGACTGATGAAAGAGCTTGACTTGTCGCTTGTCTTGACTGATGAAAGAGTGAGACTTGTGACTTGTCTTGACTAATGAAAGAGTGAGACTTGCTACTTGACTTGCCCGATGAAAACACGTGGGACTTGTCACTTGACTTGATGGGCGAAAAAGTGGGACTTACGTCTTGACTTGATTGATGAAAGATTATGACTTGTGACTTGACTTGTCAAGTTTAAGAGTGTGACTTATCAGTATACTTGTTGTGATGGCAAAGGAGTGTGACCTGCGACTTAGTGTCAGTGATAAAACGAGTTTAGCCCCTGTTTGGGCGTGTATTTTTCAAAGCAAATTTTTATTATGAGCTCAA
>JZLH01S0217806.1:7251-12251 GCA_001188425.1 Eucidaris tribuloides
TCCTTGGTGGCAGCCGGGCTAGGAATACTCCCTAGGTAGTGGAGGTGGTGCACACTTGTGCAGGCGTGATATGGTCCGATGATCAGGGAGGGTAAAGTCGTGAGAGAGGGGCCTTGAAGGCGCTCATTCAAGACTAAATCACTTTGTGGACTGAATGTCGGTTTTTGAATGCGCATAGTTTTGTTATTACATCACTTAGTAAATTGTTCATACCAAGATGATCAACATTTTCCGTTCTACTGAGTAATTTGTTATTCGTCAAATAATGAATTCGATAGCTCTTCTCGTCATCACGTGCTATTAATTTTACAGGGCTGCTTAAATTATAAACTCACTACCGGGCAGATTGCGGGGCGGTTACCCTGCTCGTATCAATATTTCAAAAGTTGAACCAACAAGGCACTTTTTATGACAATATTCTGTGATTTGATCCGTAATGAATAGATGTGAATTCGTCCATGATTTAACTTAATAATATATTATATCCCACGAACAATTCTTCCGAATCATTAGCAAAAAGAATAACTGACTGGCAGTCAGTTGACGTGCAGTGTTTCCCTGTCACATCCATCCCACCACATCCGTTTCAAAATCTATAAAAATAATATTTAATTGAAGATAAAATATTTCGGATCGGCTAGAAGTGCTCCACTATCTTGTCTCTCGTCAGTTCGGCCAGCGTCTGTCTTTTCGACGTTTCACCACCACCCAGCGCAAACTAACGCCACCAACTTTTCCCACATTATTTCAAGTTTATCGGATGCAGCATGCAGCACAGTTTGTTTGCCATGGGAAACCACAGTGTACGGTGGTTGTTAATTGGACTTTGTTTTACCGTCGTGACCGAATTGGTATCGTGCAACTCCTCAGATAAATTTTGCGAAGGTAATTATCAAATATAATTCTAAGTACAACAATTAGACTTGACCTAACAGTTTAGATCTAATTTTTAGCTACGTATGATAAGAATGATAATTTGCTATGTTGAATATTGCCTATTATAAACTGCATTCATATATTCTTGTTCATTGATTGGTTAAAAGTATGTCACATGATGAAAAATAAACACACTACCGTGCGAGTCTGTGAGAAAGTACTATTTGCGGATCCGTAAATAGTACTTCCAAGCCGTAAATAGTACTTCAAATCCGTAAATAGTATTTCCAAACCGTAAATAGTACTTCTGACGTAATATCGGAGCGATCTGATTTGCTCAACGATTTGTTCGACCTGTCGGCATTTAGCCAATCAGAGGGGAGCTCATGCTGGCTTCTGCCAGCAGCGATTATTCACTCGCACAACAAAACCACGAAAAAACTCAGGAAATGTAGAGTTTTTCATTTGTCTCTCTCTGTATTTAGATCGCAACTGCTGATCTTATAATTTTAACAAACATGTCAGAAAAAAATGAACCAGGATTCGAACCCGCGTCTACAGCTATCCGGGCTGCGACAATACCACCAGCCCATAACTGGTTACCGGCATTGACACGACGACCGAGGAACAAATACCAAAGCTCATAATTCTGACATTGTTATGCTAAATAGTCCAAGGCGGACATTTTTATCATGATTGTTAAATGAACATTTTTGTTAAAATTATAAGATCAGCAGTTGCGATCTAAATACAGAGAGAGACAAATGAAAAATCTATTACATCGCATTTCCCCTCTCTGAATAATTCCTTTCATTTAACAAATGTAGAGTTTTTATTATGAAATTTAAACAATGGTGCTATAAATGTAACACTATCCGAAAGGTATGTAATTCCCTGTTAATATTATGCATTTTACTCATTAAATTATGTCCTAGTTTTTCCACAATAAACTTTTATAAGTTCGTCTTGCCGCTCCCTGCGCTGTGGCAGGAGCTTGTAGTTGTACAGCTACGCTACACATGAACGATTGCACAGTAGCGAATGTCAAATATCTGGCTCATTTCGTGTCGCCGATAGCTTGACGAACTGGACGTCTAACTTACCATCATCGGCATATGTAAGGATGGGAATATTGAAATTAAATTGTTTGTTATAAATTGACCGAGTGTGCATTCTGGGTTAGCAACAGATACGCCCGACGCTTTATTATTCCACGAACTTTCGGAACTCTTGCTTTATATAGCTAAACAACACGACGCTTGCTAAGTCATCTTCCGTGGCTACATTGGATAGCGCGCATGTCACATACAGCGAAGAGTTTATTGCGCTTGTGACTTGGGTTCGATACCCACGCTACAGTTTTATATTTTTTTTTAATTAATATCTTGGGGGAAACAAACACTGTTCTGTACGGTTAGCAACGTTAGTCGTTACTTACATGTAAATTGTTAATAATGACCTATAACGTAAGTTAGATCTAACGTTAGTTAACGCCGAGTTAACGTTAACGTTAAGTTTAAATTGCATACATTTATTGAAATCTTTTAACCAATCAATAAACAATGAATATATGTAGTTTATAGAACAAATATGTACAGCCCTCATTCGAGGCTCTAGTTTAAAACTATGGTCCCTCGGTGACTGCAGTAGTACTATTTTGCTTCGGGGCTGCGCCCCTCAGCAATATAGTACTATTGCAATCACCTCGGGCCTATAGTTTTAACTAGAGCCGCTCATGGCCGTACATGTTTGTATACTATACACGCCGTTCTGGTCTACTGGCACGTTCAAGTATAAATAGACAAATTTCTTGTCAATCTTTCATAAATCATTTTATTGTCACCCCAGACATCAGAAACCAATATCAAACCTGTACCAAAAATTGTTTATAGTGACAAATTATGATGTTTAAATCATAGGAGAATATCTAGCGGTATATACATAACCTATGCAGGCACGGTTCTAGAGCAAACATTTTAGGGGCGCTACAGGGGGGCTTGACGGAAACATGCGAGGGAGCGAAGCGACCGAGCGGGGGAGGGTGCGGGAGTGGGTATTCCCCTAGCACGGTAGGAACTTTTCGAAAATATCCATAGAAAAGACGTGATTTTAGGCATGGTAAATAAATATTGTAAAGGTATATTTTACGAAGATTATTAGGGATTATTTTCAAACAGATTACAAGAAGTATGTGAAAAACTGTAATTGGGCAGTGATTCTTGCATGCGAGGAGAGCGAAACCTGATAACGGGGGGAGGGTGTGGGAGGGAAGATACCCTCCTCCCACGGTAGGAACTTTTTGAAAATACGCATAGAAAAGACTGGTTTCTAGGCATGGTAAATACATATTTCAATGGTATATTTTATGAAGATTGGATATCATACTTGCGAAGGAGCGAAGCAACCGAGCGGGGGAGGGTGTGAATAACCCCCTTCAAACTGCAGATTTTTTTTGAAAATATGCATAGAAAAGACGTGATTCTAGGCATGGTAAATACCTTTATATTGAAAGGTATATTTTCTAAAGATTATTACGGATTGTAGTCAGGATTTCAAAATGATGTAGGCCTACAGGAAGTACGGTATGTGGAAAACTGTATGTGAGTAGTCATACTTGCGAGGAGTGTGTGTGGGAGGGGGGCCCTTCCCGCGTTAGAAAATTGTTCAAAATACGCACAGAAAAGACGTGTTTTCGAGGCATGGTAAATGAATATTTTGAAGGTATATTTTGTTGAAGATTCGTGATTTCAAAAAAATGTTCAGGAAGTATGTGAAAAACTGCAACTGTGTATTTATGTACTTGGGATGGGGCGGGAAACGGATGTGGGATGGGGAACCCACAGCAAGAAATTTTTGAAATACACGTAGCAAAGGCATGTTTCTAACCACAATAAATACATATTTTAAAGGTATATTTATGAAAATTATTATAGGGATTGTTGTCAGGATTTCAAGAAGATGTACAGTAAGTAGGCCTATGTGAAAACATGTAAATGAGTAGTCGGGGGAGTGAAGTGACCGAGCAGGGGTAGGAACTTTTTGAAAATATGTACTAAAAAGACGTGTTTCTGGGCATGGTAAATACATATTTAAACATTCTTATAACTTCTTTCTATCAGTATTTAATCTGTGCTAGATCGCTTCAGTTAATGTATTCATATTTTCGTTGTTAAAACATTTTGGTCCGAAAATTTTTTGGGGGGCTTGAGCAATTTTTTGGGGGCTCAAGCCCCCCAAAGCCCCCTCCCCCCGTAGAACCGCGCCTGTACCTATGTATGAAAACTGTCGGGGCTCCCCCCCGACATTTTAAATTTTGAATAATTTCTATAAAAAAATGGGAGAGTTTCAGAGCGAGCAATTTTTAGGGCATTGTGGATCATATAGGTGTATCTAAACAACATAATCGAACAGAATTTCATTTTATTTTACCATTTACCAAAACTATACCTTGGCTTTAAAACATTAAATTGGTGTAACAAATCATTAAACAACATTAAAAGCGCTATGCCGCATAGAATCATTCTGCTGACCTGTTAATTTAAAGACACTATATAACATTGTGGAAGCCCCAGTTAAAAAATTGTCAAACTTTGCTATCCTTCACGTTGATTTGTGCAACATAACACGCTCTTCTACATGTAGCATACAATACCCAGCAAACCGATTTTCTTAAAAGCACTACAAAACTGCGCGAATACAGCACACGCCAGAAATAGGATATCACATACGTGTCCATGATTTTCATTTTAACAAAGCAGCGGATTAAAGTTTAGTAAATAATGTGATATATCGAATTGATATTTATTTTTCTCAAATGATGGATTTCACACGTCTTCTTCTTGTTCTTGTTGTTGTTTTTGTTCTTGTTCTTCTTTTCTTGTTCTTCTTGTTCTTCCTCTTGTTCTTCTTGTTCTTCTTCTTGTTCTTCTTGTTCTTGTTCTTATTGTTCTTCTTCTTCTTCTTCTTCTTCTTCTTCTTCTTCTTCTCTCTCTCTCTCTTCTTCTTCTTCTTCTTCTTCTTCTTCTTCTTCTTCTTCTCTCTCTCTCTCTCTCTCTCTTCTTCTCTTCTCTCTCTNTTCTTTTTCTTCTTCTTCTTCTCCTCCTCTTCTTCCTTCGTCTATCTAA
>JZLH01S0217806.1:14751-19063 GCA_001188425.1 Eucidaris tribuloides
TATTAGGTGTTAAAAATAATATTTGTTAATTTTGAAAATAATAACACAAAAACTGCACAACAGATTTATACTGGCATTGAGTTAGTTACAGCAGATAGTGAACATTTTGTTTTAGGTGGTTTGAAGACGACAATCCATAATCAGTTATTGTAATTTCATGCTTTTTTAAAAAGTTAGGTTCAGATTTTGCTCAATATCCAATCCCCTGTACAAAATTGAAACTGTACAGAAATCGAATGGGTGTGTGAGGGTGTGTGGTCTAGTCCCCATTACAATAGCATTAGACAATGGCTATGGATAGTGAATAAAGTCTAGCAGGCTACTTACTAATGAATATTAATAAACCATTTATCTAGCCCGGCTGTAGTGAGAGATTGGCATACCAATGTTCCTACCGTGCGCTGTTCACCGCCATTGTCTATTGTGTGGGGATCGAAACACACACTCTCACCACACACCATTTGATTTCTGTACAGTTTTCAATTTTGTACAGGGTTGGATATTGAGCAAAATCTGAGCCTTAACTTTTTAACAAGCATGAAATTACATTAAACTGATTTTTGATATTAATATTCAAACCACCTCAAACAAAAATGTTCACTATTCTGCTGTAACTATACTCAATGCAGTTAATCTGTTGTACAGTTTTTGTGCTATTAATTTATAAAATTAACAAATATTATTTGTAACACCTAGTACATGTATTACATGCACAAATACGATGAAAGAGCTCAGTGAATAACAACGACTTTCTCCGTTTAAAATGAACCTGAGAAGTAAAAACAAGGAGAGTAAAAACAAATTAACTGTCAAGGTTCATCTCATATCGCACATTGAATTTCATTTCAAACGAATGTAATATGCACAGAAATAACTGTAATTTTTTTTAATTTGAAGGACCAAAATGAAACTTCTTAGGCACAAAAAACCCATTCATTATTTGCAAGACAATACGGAAGTTATAGCGTGATGTTTAGATGAAATAAAATGATGAGGTACCAAGAAGAAGATATTGTGCTAACGTTTCTCGTCTTCCCTTCACAGTGAAAACGGTGTGTTAAATTTATCACCCACGGTGTTGCCCAATATATAAGTCAGACATGGCTTAAAATTTTAACCTCTTAGTTGTTACTAATGATTTCTAAATTCATCATTACTCCTGAAAATTTATTTGCTCATTTGATACAGCATTTCCGCACCTACATACATCTAACAAAATCATACTATTGCTGAAATTTTAATGACATGGAGAGGCTTAGTGGGCTAATTTTGAAACAACAAAATTACGGTAGGACGTTACAAAATGTTGGCAATTTTAGAAGTACCATAAAAACAATCGCTTTCTTAAACACTTAATCTCTTAACAGGATAATTCCGGTGTGCTTGACATAAATTTCCACCAGCTGTCGGAACAGGGACAATTCGAAGTCATGAAAGTAAGTTTAACAACTTGTATTTCATTTATCACTTATTTTGACTTTAACTCTTCCCATTTTTCTTCTATTCCCATTCCCTATCGTCCTCCTGTCATCTTATCTCTTCTTCCTTCTTCTACTCGTCTTGTTTTTGTAATCATCTTCTTTGTGCTTCTTCTTTTCGTCATATTATTTCTCCTCTTCTCTATGTTTTTGTCTTCTTCTTGCATTTATTTTCTGCTACTTCTTTTTAGCTTCCATCTGCCTTGTTTTCTTCTTCTTTCCCATTCTGTTTTATTCTATTCTGCTTGCTTGTCGTATTCTTCTTTGACTTCTTTTTCGCCTCCTTAGTCTTTCATCCTCCTTTTCCTCTGATCGAGCCTGTTCTACTACCCATTGTCCTCCCTATACCTGACCTCCGCCTTATCTTCATCTAGTTTGTCTTCTTTTGGTTGCATGTATATCTCCTTCTTCTTTTTTCCTGTCTCACCTTCTTTTCTCTTTCTTCTTCTTTGCTTTTTTATATTTCCATTTGAGTCTTCATCCTACTTTTCCCCCTCTGATTTCCCTTTTTCATTAATCCTCTCATCTTCTTATTTCCATGTTTGTTTATTATCACCTCTTCCTGCACATCTGTAAGTTCAGTGAAGCGAATTGAAGGATACCTGAAATACCCGAATGGATGAGAACAAAAAACTGTATAATGACGTGTCCTAAATATATACCTGACATTCCAGAGTTCATATTGTGACGATAGATTTTCGCTGAAAGCTACAGATATAATTCATATTGAGCCATTCTTTGACACAAAGCCTCCCCATATAGGCCTACAGTCAGTCATGGACAAAAGTTTGCAATATTTTTATTTATTTGCGTAGCCTGATTTTAAAGTGCAGATTTCTTACATTTAATGATCAATCACCCATGCAGAATCGATCATTTACTAAGTTCATATGAGCTCTACTCAAGGGCGGCGCCAGGGTAAAATTTTCGGAGGAGCGAAATCCGTCGGGAAAATGTTGCCTGCCGTTTTTTTTACTAGCCAACCTGCAAGCTAACAGCGTCCAACAAGCGGGGGGCAGGGGGGCCGACGACGGCAAAAAGCATTTTTTGCCCGCCCTTTTTTTTCACTTGTCAAATCAACAACAAAAGTGTAGCGAAATTTTCTATTGAAATTCCCGTCATTTTAATAAGTTTGAAAAATAGGGGGCGGCCGCCCCTGCACCCTTGTAGCGCCGCCCCTGGGCCCTCTACTTCAGGACAAGGAACCTGTTCTTGATATGATTAAAAATGCATTTGGTAGAAAAGACATATTTCAAACTTTTGTCCATGACTGTATATTTAAACCTTAATATTTGAAGAAAAAAAACATTTTCTGCATTATCTTCCACAATTCTAATGATTTGAATGAAATTGCAGTTACATCATTATATCATTTTTCTTTCAAATTAATTTACGGTATTGTACAACTAACTATTATTTGTCATTTTTCTTTCTCATGTTTGTTCATTCAAGACGCTCGTGGAATGGCAACGGCGTGATCAGATGACCGTCTAAAGACCAATACACAGAAAACACAACGTTGAAAAAATCTATCGCCTATACAACTTTTAGTATGGTAGCACCGTGAGCTATTTAGACTTATCCTGTTCGCCTTTACATCCTATCGGGGTTACGACGGGGGAGAAGTGCTTCAACGGAGTGCAGAAGCTTGTCGGACGGGGGATTGAACCGCAGCTCTTTCTCAGCAGAACACACTGTTTTATCAACTTGTCCACGATGCCTACGGTAGCCTAAAGTTCCATGATTATAAGTAATCAAATAATTTGATTGAAGTGTTTCGTTAAAGTTTCATAATACAAATTAATTGCTCTACATAACACCATTTTTAAAGTGACCTTTTCACTATTGCATCGAAACGAAGTTTTTAAAATGGATATTCGTCGCCTGTTCGGCAGAAGGGCCCTGACAAAATGTTCCCGGTAGAAGGGCCTTAACCTTTAATTGCCTCTAACTTGTATACCATTGGCGGCTCTTTTTCACATGAAATGAATGTCGTGTGATATTTTCAATTCTTCTGTCAGTCTGTTAAGTGTAAATATCAAATAAGGCAATATTTCTCAAATTGAAGAAAATCTATTGTTAAGGCCCTTCTGCCGGAAACATACGATAAGGCCCTTGGGCCAGAGAAGCGACGTAATATCGAAAAAAACAACAACAATTTGTATGTCTGGCCGGAAATGTTCACCAGCATACATGATAATACATCATTGGAATGAATTCTAATAAAATAAAGGCAGTGTATTTCTGTTGCATGCCAAAAAAAATAATAATTGAAGAAAATACCATTTATCTTGATTGATTGATTGATTTATTCACATTTCTCAAAATAAATATAACAAACAATACAGTGTGGTACAATCATAAATTGAACCTTTAGTAAAGTGTAGGGGCGAAAACCCCCAATTTTGTTGGGATTATACTGACCGTTAGAATTTGAATTGAATTATTGTTTAGTCAATACCAAAATCCTAGTTTTACATTCATACCCCTTCTCTACATGAATGTTCATCACGTACAACTCACAAATGTGTACCACATGCATTCACGAATATGAGAAATTGTATGCATTTGACTCATGCAGATTGGTGTTTATGTACCAATTATGAATACATACATGATACTATTGAACTGACTCAGTTTAGTGCGCCTGGAACACAGACTAAACCACAGGTTGGATTTGTGCATTTTTCAAATTCTAGATAATTACTGATCTTCAAATGTCAAAGACACGTCCTTCATAGATAACCACAAGGCAATAGTGTTGAAATGTTGTGTTTCTAGAAGGCCGTAAAAGAGATTCCCCACCTTTAGGCTATAGTTTGTTGAAGGAACCC
>JZLH01S0217820.1:0-14521 GCA_001188425.1 Eucidaris tribuloides
CCACCCCCCCCCCGCCCGCTGAGCGAGTTTTCGGAGGCTGGTGTGACCGGGAAAAATTTTGGACCTTGGATTCGGAAAAAAAAATCGTCACTTTTGACTCAAACTAGTCTCTAAGAATAAATTTACAACTGCCGTTGCATGGTGCAGGTGTTTCACACCAGCACAGCTACTCGGAGGGAGAAAAAGTCACAGGGTCTGGAACCGAGACTAGTACATAACATATGTACTGCTAAAAATGCTCCAAAAGTTATTACGAAGTTATCAGGTTTGTAACCTTATAACTTTTGATCAAAAATAGGAATTAACTTTTAGTTTTTACAAAATGTTGTTCACATATTTGGGCAAATTCTGGGAAAGTATGGCATCAATTTGTAATTGAAATCTTTGATTTATGAGAAAATATGCATTCTTAATATTTTTGATTTTTGGGAAAAATTGTCAAAAGTTTTTGACCAAAAATCATCATGAAAGTCACCCTAAAACCTGTCAAGTGTGGTATCAAATTGTAGCAAATTTAATCTGCTTTAAAATGACACCACATTTATGGGGATTAGACCTTTTAATCAAATTTCATCTTAAAAACTTGAACTTTTATCAAAATGGCGGCCATTTTGGGCGCCATCATGGATTTGGAAGTGTTCGCAACAAATTTTTTGAGGTAGACCTCTTGAATATTGTTTTTTATGCTATAAGCTTGAAAATAATCATAGTCTACTTAGTTTGTACGGATGGTGAAACGAAACCCTCATTTTCTGACTTCGGCCCTCCGCTTATTAGTTTAGGAATTGGACAGATACGTTCCTATTATGAATTTGGTGATCATGAAACCTTGAAAACGGTGAGTTGGCTCAGTGGTAGAGCATCCGCCTCTCGTCCGGAAGATTGCCAGTTCCCAGCTCGAGGTTGGGTGATAACAAAGGCCATAATTTTAATGGTACCTACTTCCTCTAACAAGGCACTCGAGGCACAAGAGGACTATCCCCCAATTGTAGTCAAACTGTCTTGTGTAGCCATATGGCCTAGGATTACTGAAACAGAGATAGGCACTACCCGATGTTCCACTATAGCAGAGTAATGGGTTTAACTTTCAACTTTAAAATTGAAGCAATTGAAGCCCTGGTAAGGTATTTAGAGTAATACATGGCAGTGTTTGGAGGGTGTTTTGACCTTAAACCTTTGTAGTGATCAGGCCCTAATCAGCCCTCAGAAGTTGACATAGCAGTGATCCATGAGAGTTTACAAGAAAGATATTCACTTATATTTTGAGTGGTATTGCTGGGCCGTTTCTAACAACAAAATCATGCACCTTTTGTGAGTCCAAACACAAAATTAACTTGCTTTAGCAAAAAAAAAAATGGTATATTGTAAATACCAGTGTTATGACTGAACGAAAGATATCATTGCAAAGGTCAATGCAAGGCTACATGAGGAATATTAGAAGATAATATTATGAACGTAGAGGTAATTTGCATAACAATAGACTAGCTGGTATAGCAAGGAGACATTGAGAGTCAATGTTTTCTCTTGGTGATTTGTAATATTCAATAGACCTGTGGATTTATGGGACATAACACTGTATCATGGAGTATGTGGACTGTTAATCAGTGTTTGGGAGTCACGTTTCGGGCACATATCTTCATATTATTAGTGTGGACAACAGTGAGAGAATAGCAGAGGAGTCGTACTGGAGGATACAGAGGATTTCACTGCAACTACTCACCATAACCTGGAATATTGCCCCGTAGGATTATAATGTCGATTATCAATTGATTTAAAAAAAATTTAAAACAAGAGATTTTACCTTGGGTTATCTTTGAGTCATGACTGCCCATTTGAAATTGTTTATGAATATGTGATAGTGTGTGTTTAGAAAGAAATATACCCCAAATTAATACAGTTATTTGAAGCTTAAGACTTTGTTTTATTTGTACAGTTCATTTTGGCTGTGGAGGTATAGTAACAACAATAATATTTCGTTATTGTAATTATTATTATTATTATTATTATTATTATTATTATTATTATTATTATTATTATTATAAGTATTAGTATTAGTAGTAGTAGTAGTAGTAGTAGTAGTAGTAGAAGAAGCAGATGTAGCAGCAGCAGCAGCAGCAGTAGTAGTAGTCCGAAGGTTCCTCATTCCGAATATACACATTTCCAATTCATCAGTACGTGAGGGCTTGTTAGTCCGAAAACGAGTTCATTAACATGAATTTCATAGTATATTTCATCCTTCAGAATAACGAACTGTCGGAAAAACGAGCCTTTGGAATAACGACCTGTAATGGATAATATTGACGGTTGAAGGTAAATGCCATGATTGGGGGTAGTCCTCAACTTGGGCTGAAACTACTGTAGAATCAAGTAAACTATGCAATGATTACCCTGTGAAAATCTTGTAGTCAAACGTTGACTCATTTTAAAATAAATAATGCCAATTATCCCTCGTGGCAGGCAAATCTGCTGTGTGGTTCTCTATGGGCCTTATGTCAATCGTGCCCCGATAAAATTAAAATACTAGAATGTTCGTGCTTGATTCTCCTTATTTAAACAAATTACAGACAAATTCTTTCAGCTGGGAGATCCACTCCAGCTAGTGTATACTTGGTATACATTTCAACTCATTTGGTTCTTGAGGCATTTTCAAGTGTCCCCAATCATATCACTAACCTATAAAGACTCAAATCACAAAATAGAGTACAACTTACAGTATGTGAGAATAGTTGTCGGATTGACATAGCACGCTCCAAAATCAACGGTGATGTTAGTATCTGTGGTCGACTTCGTAAGGACGTGAATGTTGACTCTCCTAGTCACATCACGTTCTTCATCATCGAGCATCTCTTCGACAATAAGATGATTTTCTACTACCTCCATTCCATTGTTATAAACACGAAGAACAGTAGTGTCCATTGACTTGTATGTTATAGAGACCCAGCTGTTTGGTTTCGCTGTGATAATATCCTCTGCCGGGATTTTATAATTTTCCGCTTTTGCTAAAAATATGAAGAAAACACAGAAGGAACACAGATTGTCAAGAACATTATTTTTTTTATTAATATTTGCGCACAAACTCGTATGGCATATACGACACAAACAAAACAAGATACGAGGGGTGACTAAATAATTTTGAGCATAGAAAGGATTAAAGACATAGGCTAACAGTGACTACAGTTAAGGATTACAGACATAGGCTAACAGTGACCACAGTTAAAAAATAATGTGAGCTACATACTTATCCATGCTGTAAGTGTCTTTGATACGCCCTGAATAAAATTTTTATTCTAAAGTGATTATTTAGTGATTTAAAAAAGTGAAAATTTACGAGTCCTCAGGTTAGCCGGCTTCACAATCCAAATTTTCCCCAAAGAATTACTGTGCGTATATCTACTACGCTATTTTATACTCCACCGCAGAGGATATTTATGGGTAACCTGCATATCTTGCCAGTGGCAGCATAACATTTGCAACTTAAGCTCTGCTATGCAGGGCCCTGGGAACAATTTTTTCACCGGTGGTGCAGAGATATATATTTTCGCGGCCCCCCAAAATTTTTCGCGCCCATTTTTTTTTCACGGCCAAATTCGCGGCTAAATCAACAGCTGAAGAAGTCGCCTGGGCGCCAGTGGGGGGGGGGGGGGGGGAAGGGGGGGGGGGTGTCGGCGGAAAATTTCTCGGCCGAAAAATTTTCACGGCCAAATTCGCCGGCCAAATCAACAGCTGAAAAGTCGCTCTGCGGCCAAATTAGAAGAAAAACAGACATACCCGTCTTTTTGCAGGGCGTGCTGCGCACCCCCGCTTCCCAGGGCCATGCTGCTATGTAGCTCAGATATCACAGTTTGACATTTTTTTCATTGAAACTCCACCATAACCTGTTTGTATTACTGGTAGGCGTGAACACGTCATGTTAAAACAACTGAAAATGTATAGAGGGCACGTTGTTCAAAATTGGTCAAGGAGATGATGGTTCTTTTTTGTTCAAATTTGTAATATAAATTATATTATTTGATGAAATATAAAGTTGATTCGGACAGGAGTCCAGAGTTGATAAACGCCGTGCTCCATATGTTATTAAATATTGAGTTAATGAACAGATTGTTTGGTGAATATACGTGTTCTGTGATTGAGAGTAATTGAAAATCTTTGGTTCTCGGCCTATTGCACATTTGAGGACCTGTCTTCATACTACTAGTAGCTTACTGCCACAATTATAGGACACTATTAATCTGCCGAGAGTTGATTCATGCCAGAGAATACTGGAGAATTGCTCAATATAACCCGTAACGTAGCTTTTTGGAATTACGCTTAGGAGTACATAATATCGTCACATAAGGTTTCGGAACGTATGGTAATTTTTATAAGTGGATTCGTACTGGAAAGTGTTGGGGTAATAACAGTTTAACACTGTGGATTATACATGTACAGCGATTTTTGTCGGAGAACTACACAATATCGTGAGCTTAACTTATTAATTTTTGTAAAATATTTTTGCACGTATATTAAATTTTGTATGTAAGAAATCTTGTCTGCAAAACTGTTTATAAGAAGTTTTTAAAAGGGAAACCCAACATAATAAACTGCTGTGAAAACTTAATAAACTAAACATGTTGTTTGATTCCTTATGGGGTGTGAAGGTGTCGTAATACAATCTGCATGTTTATGAAACACCCAATTTGGGTGGATATGATCACAATATGTGCAAGAAGTCAGGTCGTTATATCTTAATCCTTTCGCCCCTTACAGATAGCCCTGAAGAGGCTGGAATATTTCGCAAGTTCTTATGGTCTGGTATAAGAGGCATTATTCCCATGGTTTCTTGGCAATGAAGATCGATGCTTGAAGAAGGCCAATTTAGACCTAAATGGGCCTTTAGGAATGTTGATTTTGGACTAACATTAGCGTCTAAAATACAGTTTAAAACAATCACATGTACAGAAATTTTCAAGAAAAAAATAATTCTCAGTGAGCAGAAAGGCTTCTGTGAAACTTAGGATTACTCAATTTCTGTCAAATTACATTAGCCCCTTTGGCTCACTTAACTATCCATATATTGAAGACCTTGAATAATGCTACCCACCAAGAGCACGTAAATCAACACGTTTCACATGATGCATAGTGGTAATGACAAAATATTCTCCATCTTCATCAGTCTTCATAATATCTTTGATGGCTTCTCCTGGCGACTGCAAGAGAACAGACGAAAATAAAATAAACAATTTTAGATTAACAGATACTTGGACATTCCCGGTTGACTTTGCATATGTACTCATCAAGAGTGCAAAGCACAAAATTCCTTGCATTTTGGATCCAGGACATATTAAAGGGCCTGGAAACTCAAGGTTTCTAATAAAAACTACTGGGCCCTATCCAGGAGAGTAGTGTTTGTCAAAGCCTTTTGACAAGGCCCCGACAAGGAACGACCGATCTGTGTTTGAATCAACCAATGAAATTGCGCGCTGCGCTCCTCAGTCTTAGCCTTATCAACTATTCGGTGGGTTGAAAGAAATTCCATCAGTGCAGTGACTACAAAACATATACCATCAAACACGTTCTTGTTTTAACAGAGGAATTGAAGCATTTTTGGTTAAATTTTGTTTTTATAAGGTTCAATTTGGCGTGCAAAAAAATCTACGTGTAGGAATCATTTCACCCTTTGAAACAGTGAACGCTTCCAGATCGTTTTGCGTTAGAGCAACATTGTGTGGGAACATGGTCCCAGTATGATTGCATATTCAACGTAGGATAAAGTAGAAAGACATGCTGATTGGTCGATTTTTGCTACCAAACTCGGATAGCAAAATTCGGTAATTCAAAGTCCAACATAAGAATGCCAAACAGGTCTCAAAAGGCCCTTGCACTTTGTGCTCGGCTGGGCTCGCTTCGCTCGCCTGTAATACAGCGAGAAGGCCTAGTCAAGAGGCAATATGTTTGTCACTGATAAGAATAGCATTGGTAATATAAGGTTTCTTCTTTTTCTTCTTCTTCTTCTTCTTTTATCATCATTATCATCGTCATCATCATCATCAACATCATCATCATCATCATCATCATCACTCCTCAATGTTTACCACTTTTCGTCCTCTTACACAGAAAATAATGACAGAACAGAAAGCCTAGTATAGACATGGGGTCATGGTTACTCTCTTTCTGTTTGTGACACAATCAAGTATCAAGTTAGAAAATACTATGACGGCTGGATCTTAATAAACAAAATTTTGTGGACGTGTAAATGCCCCCCCCCCAATGTTTGGACCCGCCATTCGTTATTTGGAATACATTTATTACCTAAAGTAAGCATCTGGTAAACTAGGGTAACTCTTTGGAGAAATTACTTGCATTGATGTCACATTGGGCACCACTGCTATAACCAGAGATTATCATGGATATAAATTTATGTTTATTACTCACAACACTAAATTCCACAGTCTTATTTCCATAGGTGTCATTTCCATTAACTTTGATGATAGAACCAGATTCTGTGTAACAAATAAGTCGAAAGAAGAAACTTGAAGAAAAACATGCTAAGTAGACTATCTTGGTATTGAAGAAGAGTTTAGTTATGATTTTGCACTCTTTTCACTTAAATACTGTCGTCTTGACTTGCAATACATCAAAAATATTTTACCAAATAATAAAACCAATGCCTAATCAAGAGAAAATTCTTCATGGTTCAAGGAAAATTTTAACAGTGTTTCCAATATATCAAATCTGAGCTTCATGATCCTCCATACTGCGAGTGCCTGTGATAATGTCTGAAATGAAGTCCTGTTAAAAGCAATTATTGAGTGCTTTTAAGAAGTTAAACTCAATTTCCAACCGTTCAAATATGTCCCCATAGACTGGTGTGCTATTCAATTTTTGTCCATAGGACATTGATTTCTGTACTGATGTGCTTCCTCAATGTTATTAATATAAGAAGCAATTTTAACTTTGCACTAACCTTACGGGTTGTGAAACATCAAGCACTAGTCAATACTGACACTATTTTTGTCACATGTTACTCTTCAATTTTTTTCTTCACTTTGTTAGTGCTATAATTGTACCATGCAGTCCATAGCAAACTTAGTTCCAGTGTATAGTTTCGATTGATTTTATTATTTTTTGTAAAGTTTTTGTGAAACTTCTAATCACTCAATTACTGTCAAACTACATTAACCCTGTATTTGGTTCATATAACTTTTCACATATTACAGACCTAAAATAATGCTATTATCATCTCAAATATCAGAAAACAACATCAAATCCATTAAAAATGGTTGAGAATGATACATTGTGATTTTTTTAAACTGTAAGCGAGCAGACATCACTACATTTTATCTATTGCAAAACGTTGCAACCCCACCCCCTGACAGTTCAATGTATTGAATCAATCTCTCAAAAATTTATAAATTTTATATTGTCTCATTTTCGGGGCATTGAATCAATAAATGATTTATTAGTAGATCTATCTTAAAACACAATAAAAGCAAGAAATCATTTTCCCAACATTTACCAAACGTTCACACTGCCTTTAATGCAAACTAACACAAGAATTCAAACTGATTGATGTGTTAACTGAGTTGATTGCATAATATACTCACTCACTCGTTCATTTATCTATTCATCCATCCATTCATTCATTCATTCATTCAATCATTCATTCATGCATTTATTAAGCGACAGCGTTATGATTCATTAGACAAGTGATGTCGCATTTTCAGAGATCAAATTTCTTCTCACCGGTAGCAATGTAGTAATATCCACTGGTGACATCAAGACTAGAGAAACGCCGATCACCAAAAATGAAAGATGGAGGATTCACATCAGTAGCCATCCGGTCAGTTTCGTCATTCTTGGCGTATGTTTCCATCAAAGGGTAGTCCCTGGTGAAATCACTGTTGCTGGCTGGATTACTACACTGTAAAAGATGCAAAATAGAAGAATTACAATGGCAAAAGAGGTCACCTTTCTTTGTTATGAAAAAAAAATCAAGACTGAGGGTCTTGAATGGTTTTTTGAAAAATTGTTGCCAGGGTTGATTAATTTTCAAGGCAATGGAAGACCGTTTTGGAGAACGTAAAATGTAGTTCCTTCTGAGAATGTTGAGGATTCCTTGGACCAATAAGATGATACTACTACTTGGTAGGTAATAATCAGATCCCGAAACAACGACTCGAAATTTTAGGGCATTGTATGATCGAGAAAAGAAGGTAAGGAGAATTTGTGTCGTACTGGGAAAAATTAATGGAAGGAGATACAGGGGTGCCAATTAGAACATTCATTAACGAGTATTGTAGCTTGGACTTGCACGGATAACATCAAGCTGTTGAAATCGTCAAAGATTAGGGTTGATTTGCACTTGATAATCAAAAAACTTCCGTGGATCCGTAGATATCACACGCACACACGCACACACACGTACGCGCGCGCGCACACACACACACACACACACACACACACATACACCACGCACACACACGTATATATATATATATATATATAAACTCCTCAAAAAAAGTTTGGAAATCTGAGTTTGATCGGTTATATCTCCCGTTTCGTAGTATTTCTCAATGCAAACTTGGTATTAACGAAAACGTTATTTAATTTTCTTTAAAATGATACCCTATTAGATATGATTATGCCATCGGGGAAAAGGCAGTATCTTAAAATATGGTGTAAAGTGTAAATTGAAAAGCTGCAAAATTACCAAAGTTTGGCAAGTCACCCAATTGTTGTTGTTGTTAATGAATGAATTTTCCAATGTGTCTTTGCTTGTTATGCACTCTAATGTGAACACTGACAAGGATTGAAACAAACAACTGCACAAGTAAGCAAACAACAACAACAAACAATGAAACAACCAAATAAACAAACCTGTATGGGCATTCAAATAACTGGACATAAAGCATTCAATCTCACAAAACTTTCACCACATTAACACAACAAAGTAACAAAAAAAGTAGCAGGGGCTTGATTTGCAGGGATTTCCATGTTTATCTTCACATGGATCTTTGATTTCATCAATGTTCATTGATTTTGATGACATGAGAGTTCAGTATCGGGTGGACGACTCACGTGCCTGCACCACCGCCTGGCACCGCTTCACTGTGCTGATGAGCTTTGTGATTCCTCGCTGTGGGATGGCATCCCACTCGCCAGTAAGTAATTGACGCAGAACTGCCAATGTCGTTGTATTTGTGACTCTCTTCCGTACAGCCCGGCCGAGTTGATCCCACAAAATAGGGTTAAGTCTGGGCTGCATGCAGGCCAGTCCATTCTCGTTATACCAAGGAGGTGGGTATACCCTCTCTCTGAGAAAAATCCATGCAAATCAAGCCCTGCCACGTTTTTTATTACTTTGTGGTGAAGGGTCCGTGAGATAAATGCATTATGTCCAGTTTTTAAATGCCCATACATGTTTGTTTGTTTGTTTCACTGTTTGTTGTTGTGTTGTTGTTTGCTTACTTGTGCAGGTGTTTGTTTCAATCCATGTCAGTGTCCACATTAGAGTGCCTAACAAGCAAAGACACATTGGAAAACTCATTCATTAACAACAACAACATCAATTGGGTGACTTGCCAAACTTTGGTCATTTTGCAGCTTTTCAATTTACACTTTACACCATATTTTAAGATACTGCCCTTTCCCTGATGGCATAATCATATCAAATAGGGTATCCTTTTAAAGAAAATTAAATACTCTTTTCGATGACATCAAGTTTGCATTGATTCGTCGGCGGTCATCCGAACCATCCGATAACCGTTGTATCGCGATACGACAGTGCGAAAGTCATTTCAGAAGAAAAATCGACATTCAAAGTTTAGCTAATAATTGGCCACTTTTTGTCCAAGCCTTACAATATTTTCATTGCTAAGAATATATACATGATTGGAAAGACCAAGACAATTGCTTCAACATTGATATCGTTATTTTTTACACAGAACCAAGGAATCAGAGAAAATATTGCCAAAAGAGCCTACATGCTTGTAATTTTCGGTTTGAGCGGTTTAGATTTTCCTTGTACTAAAACGCATAGGAAATTCAACAACGCTGACTACATTTTCAATACGCGCGATCAACCAAACGTCGTATTCTCTTTCACGTGGCAAAGTCAATGCAGCCGTATGCGCGCGTTTGCAGAACGCGTATTTGCATATTAAGTGCGCGCAGTTGTTGTTTACTTTGCTACGTACACGTTTTCCAATGGGATTTGCGCTTTTGTCAAAAATTTATATGGCATCGCTTTTAAAATCCCCCTCATATCTCAGAAACAAAATAAATTGCTGTCTAGAAAATTTTAACCATATAAAGAGTAGGACTTATACTTTCAATTCTGCAAAAATCTCAAATCGACCGATATAGACGGTTCGGATGAACGCGCGACGAATTAGTACTACAAAACGGGAGATATAACCGATCAAACTCAGATTTCCAAACTTTTTTGAGGAGTTTATTATATAATATATATATATATATATATATATATATATTATATATATTATATATATATATTGTTATTATATATTATATATATTATATATCATACTGTATAAATAATCAAGAAGAATGCTACTACGTACAAATAAAAAAAAAAAACATGGATATTGAGCATAGTATGGTTACACTCGTCATCAGTGTTCATGATGTGACAGAGATGGAAAATAAAAACAAAACTGGCATCGAAAGTTACCTGTTAAGCGGCGTATTCTTTTGCGCGGTCAAGTGGCTTTGACGTCAGTATAAATCCGTCTATGGTATGGTATTGTAATGGATGGTACGGTTTGGATTGGATTTCCGTGAGTATCAAGAACAAATAAATAACGGCCTGGATAGCCTGGCATTCAGCGAGCAAAAAAGCATAAACTATAAACTACAAACTGTATATTGCAGTAAATACCCTCGTTAACAAATACCTACACAATAAATCAATTAACAGCAAAACAAATAAACGGAGTAAAGTATATATATACAATTAGAAATGCCAGAAAAAAGACGTATGAGAAAATTATAAGTTTAGCTATATGCATGCTATTAAAAGTCACCTACCTGGCCATGATCAGACGTGTTTTTTATCTACGTCTAATTCAGAAACGGGATTAGTTACTATTTTCATCGTTGTCACCATAGCCACTGATGACAAGTGTACGCGTGAACATGTTTACAGTCTGCCCAATCACTTAAAAGCGTGTGTAACTACACTTTGCATATATATATATATATATATATATATTATATTATATACTATATGAATATTCTATAATCCATCCAGCATACGCGAATGACTATAGGGGGCGTCCGAATAATATTGATTTGCGTTTCAGGACACTGATAAATAAACGACTATATGTTTTAGTGATTTATTTATTAGTGTCCTGAACGCAAATCAATTAATGTATATATATATATATATAATATATATATATATATTAATATACACACATCATCTTCTTCAAGCTGGTTTTCTATGATATCAATCAACATTACTGAACCTTCTTAAGTTTGACAGTAGTGGATTTTAAGTCATATATATATATCATTTCTCTTTAACAAGGCTTAGAATTCGCCTAGAACTCATCCCATCACCGAACTAGAGATAAACACTATCATGGCACTCAGAAAAACCTGTTGTTCATTACAGTGGACATGGCCCAAATATAGTATGGACACAGTACATGTATGCAGCAATAGGAAGGGCATAGTAAAAAGAGTTTAGTCAAACTAGTTTCAAGAAGGTTACAACATGTCGTCTGTTTCGCGTACTGGCACAATTAAAAATCATGCTTCCCCCGCCCTTCAGTAAACCCCAAGAATTTTCAAGGTCATCACATGACATCCATTGGTAGAATCCATGTATCTATTGCTCTGACATCAGGTGGAGAAAGGTTGTAATCACGGATAAGCGGTGTATTTGCGATAGGGCTTGTAATGCCGTATCTATTTGATAAGATGATACAGAACTTACATTTAATCAGGTCTTGGCTTTGGCCGAAGGTACTGACCACAATGGATTTGTTTGACTGGTTCTGGACGCAAAAAAGTCATGAGTTATGAAATATGCGTCGATGTAGTCCAAGACGTATTTGCACAAGGCAATGAGCTGGCGCATTCCTGCAGGTGAGTTTATCGACAATCCCAGTAACTGTACACACTCGGTTAAATGAGTAAAACGTTCCATTGTGTCATGTTCACATCACTTAACCTTGACACGCACAAATTTAGTCATGTGTGGAGTCTTTATTTTACGGCTCGGTGTAAAAATGTCGAGGTAAAAATGTCAGAGGTAATAATGTCAGAGGTCAAAAATGTCAGAGGTAAAATGTCAGAGGTATAATGTCAGAAGGTTAAAAATGTGCAGAGGTAATAATGTCAGAGGTAAAATGTCAGAGGTAAAAATGTCAGAGTAAAAATGTCGAAGGTAATAATGTCCAGAGGTAAATGTCAGAGGTAAAAATGTCAGAGGTAAATGTCAGAGGTAAATAATGTCAGAGGTAAAAATGTAGAGGTAGATAATTCAGAGGTAAAATTCAGAGGTAAAATGTCAGGGGTAAAATGTCAGAGGTAATAATGTCAGATGGTAAAATGTAGAGGTAAATGTCAGAGGTAATGATATCACGAGATAATAATCGTCAGAAAGTAAAAAAGTCAGAGTAAAATGTCAGGGTAAAAATGTCAGCAGGTAAAGAATGTCAGAGGTAAAAATGTCAGAGGTAATGAATGTCAGAGGTACAAGAATGTCAGGGTAATATATTCAGAGGTAAAAATTCAGAGTAAAAAGTCAAGAGGTAATAATGTCATGAGGTAATAATGTCAGAGGGTAAAATGTGCAGCAGGTAAAATGTCAGAGTAAAAAGTCAGAGGTAAAAATAATGTCAGCAAGTAATAATGTTCAGAGTAAAATGTCAGCACGTAAAATGTCAGGGTAAAATGTCAGAGGTAAAAATGTCAGAGGTACATAATGTCAGAGGTAAACAATATCAGAGGTAAAATGTCAGACGTAATAAATTCAGAGATAATATTGTCAGAGGTAAAAAGTCAGGGTAAAAATGTCAAGAAGTAATAATGTCAGAGGTAAAAATGTTCAGAGTAAAAATGTCAGGAGGTAATAATGACACAGGCAAATGTCAGCAGTGTATCAGTTGAATAAAATTAGAATCACATCATGTCAGACACACGACAACTTTGTTTCTTCTTTTTGTTTTGGGTATCCCAACTCACAAGTAAAAGGAATGAAGCCGGTCATTATTTGTACCCATTAAGTTTTAGTAGGGTACAGACGCGAAAACACAACACAACACTGACATCACCAAACAAATACACAGAAACACACAACCTACACATGCGTGCTCGACCACACACGACTTCAGACACACAAGCCGCACGCACGAATGGAGCTTTCCAGAGTCCCCTTGATACTTCATTCGGTGGGGTTGACAAAGAGAGTGGTAAACATGTCAGTGGGTGCGAGGAAGTGTACATAAGAATCTTAATGACACAATCTGAACAAAATCCCATTTCTACTTTTTTTTCAGTTAACGCTCCAAAATTAAAGAACAAAATTTATTACCAAAACCCCAACTACACCGTTTGTTTTGCTTTTTAAATGTTTTATTATCACATTCTCATAATCGGCATTGCCGTAACCAAGTAAACCATCTGTAACCACGAAGATCCAGTATAGTTGAGACAACTAATTGCGCATGTTTGTAAGCGCTTCACAATGTCCTACCCGATTTGAGCACACATAAACATCAGAAATCGACTCCCAAAATAGATTATGTGGGCGCAGGGCGGCGAGCCAGGGTAACATCTTATGAGGGGGAAAAAAATTGTCGGAAAATTTTTGCGCCACCGGCCAAAAAATTAGCTAGGCCAAATTAAAGCAAAACAGCATCGACAGTGGGGGCGGGGGGGAGGGGGAGGAGGAGGGAAGGGGGCGACGAACGAAACATTTTGTTGCCCGCCCAAAAACAATAAATTGCCAGCCAAATGAACAACATTAGGCGGATGCGAGATTTTTTTAAAGAAAAACTGCATAAAATCCCGTTATTTTCATTATTAGAAAAATAGGGGCGGCCTCCCTGCCCCCCACCCTGTGGCGCAAACAACTAAGCGCCCTAATCATACGAAGGAGACGAGGAGCGGCCAAGCTATTGTACGCGCGCTTCTGTGGATGTGGTCGGTAGCCTTTGAATGTGCCTACTGAACGAAAGGAATTTTACAGCTGTGCAGTCTGACGGGGTCGGTGTTTCAGCAAAAACTTGTAAAGGGAAAACTCCACAAGACTATTTTTTCATAATTCTGGCTTCATGGACCAGGCTTATGGTCATACTTGTAATGTCCCAGTAATTATTTTTTTCAGTAAGAGAAAAGATCAGCCGATTTCTTTGTCGCGAAAAGAATTAAAAAAAAATAAACAGTTAATGATGGGCTTATAATTTTAACGAAAGCGTTTAATAGCTTCAATATAGTTCCTTCATTCATTGTATTCTTTTATATATTTATAAATACATTCTTCCACAAATGGTTAGCATGTGTTACC
>JZLH01S0217861.1:4573-25572 GCA_001188425.1 Eucidaris tribuloides
ACACACACACACTTTTCAAGAAAAAAAATATATTTTTTATCAGTTAATCATTGATAAAATTGCTATATAGTGAGAATTTCTCCTGAAATGCCTTTGAAATACTTAAGATCGTCCAATTTTAATTCTAAAAAACCTGAAAGCTCCTGGCTTGGTCGCTTCGCTCCCTCGCTTGCACTTTCCCTCAATCATTTGAACATTTTCAGCCCGGAAAATTACTGCGTATGGCCTTGTTTTAAAGGTAGTCTCCACTGCATGATAGTATAGTTATAAAAACAATCAATTTGAAAATGTGTAGTTCCTCCGACTTTTAACTTATTTTTTTTTCAAAACGTTGGTTTTAGAGAGTAGAATTATACTGCCAGACAGAGACCAGCAATCTCAACTGCTCGAATTAAAGAACACTGTCGTAAACTGTGAGGAGTGGGATTGGGGAATATATCCCACCACCTTTCGGGGAAAAGGGGGGGGGTGTGATCTGTACAAATATACCTCCACTTTTCAATAATTAAGTAGTTTTGTGTTTATTCAATTATTACTAACATCTATATATTTTTTAAATGCTAAAGATACTTTCCGGTTTGAAATCTCTCATTCATGTTCATTACTAACGTGTTTTCCATTGGTCCAAATTGGCATTATATCCATATCCCTATTAGTGCAGATAATGCAAAATGTAGGCCTAATGAAACGTCTTATTATCAACTGAGGACATAAGGAGCCCAATCGTTTCCTTTTCAGTTAAAACAATTGCCAATTATTGTTCCACCTCTGATAAGCCTCCCCTGTGACGATGGGCTATTTTCACACTAGGTACCTGTTCTAATTTATACCTGCCGTTACCGCCTTTTGTTAAGTGATACTGGTTCTTAAAATGCCCTCTTTTCCTCTTTAATTTGCGACCCAAATTTGAAACGAGTTAGAGTAACTTACTTTAATTTTTCTCAGGCTCGCTCGCTACGCTCGCTCGCATTAATATTTGATATATTATGTTTGAAGGTCCTTTCAGTCTCTGAATTTGAGACATTACAGAAACATTTCCCTTTTTTTATAAGATGTTATGCATTCTCACAGGTCCTAAAAATTTCCTCGCTCGCTTCGCTCGCTCGTACACTGATATAGGCCATGAAAAACTCAACTGCAAAATTTAATGCTATGGTACATGTATTTACTGTTTTTATACATGTATTACAGCAAAAGATCGAGGAACACATCACGTAAAAGGTCTAAAATGTAATCACAATAAAAGCTATTATAGCTTTTGTTGTGATTACATTTTATAATAAGCCAATTTTAGGGTAGAGATACTGAGATAGTGGTATATTTGCACGTTGTAGCTAGGTGTCCCCTTTTCAAGAAATAGCCCTTGATTTTTGAATGTCCCCCAAATTTGGAAATTTCATGATCTTCTCTCCCCCCCCCCTCCCCCCCCCCCACTCCTCGGACCGGATTTACGCCCATGGAAGGACGTTTACCTTTACTCAAAGAACATATTTCATATGTCACTCAAGTCTGAAATTCAGGAAAATAAAGAAAAATATGAAAACGATGGCATTGCCAAAGTAGAAAACAGTTATAAAACTCGTGCATGTGAGTGTGTACCGATACTAGTGAATAGGGGAAAAGAAGAATGCCAATTAACGTAAAAATATACACAAACATAATGGGAATAATTATGCAAATATAAACATGTAAGTAAATACGTGTTGATATTCGCTGTAGTTACAAACATTTAGTCAAAGAAATGGCATGCACTATTGTTTAAGTAATAATTCTTGAGCAAAGTATTATTACGATTCCATACATACATATTTACAAGCATGAGTGAAAATAATAAAATGAAAGAGTAGTTTTTACAAATTATCAAGCTATAAACCTTTAAGTGAAGTAAAAATGTTCACTTATGTGACTTACTTCGCATTTCTACTGGATGTTTATCGTAAAATATCTACAAAATCACAAGCTCATGTTTCCAATACAAAAACATTGTAAAAATGGATAGGTATTATCTGGTGAGCTACGTGGTATACATGTATGTACAATTCATTGTTGCAATAACTGGACCGTTAATGGCGTTTCACAAACTGTACGGAGCAACGCTCCATTAGCGGCGTCCAACCTCGATTTAGTTTCCTTTATGATAATGAACGTTATGAAAGTTGAAAGTAAAAGGGTTGGCTTGCAAATGCATATGGGAAAGACAAAATTCATGACTAACTTTGAAACAGCAGAGGAAATAAAAATAGACCATCACCAGTTAGAGAAAGTCGACAGTTACAAGTACTTGGGCCAAACCTTGAAAATGGAGGATAATACAAGAGAAGAAGTACTGACACGGATTAAAGGAGGGTGGAGATGTTTTAATATGAACAGGGAACTTTTAACTGACATGAAAATACCACTCGCAATGAGGAGAAGGATATTTGACCAGTGCATTTTAACGACATTGACGTATGGAGCAGAAACCTGGTCTACAACTAAAGAAATTGAACATAAATTGAGAACAACACAAAGAGCCATGGAAAGAAGAATGCTCAATTTAACATTACTTGACAAAGTGAAGCACACTGACATACGGCAGAAAACGAAGGTCAAAGATATTTTAGTAAAAATTAAAGAGATGAAATGGAGATGGGCAGGACACTTATATAGAACACAAGACAACAGATGGACCAAGAAACTCACAGAATGGCAACCAAGAACAGGCAAGCGAAGAAGAGGTCGACAAAAGAGGAGGTGGAGAGACTAAATATCATCATACACAAACACAGCATCATGGAACAGAATGACAGCAAATAGAAGTGAATGGAAACTGATTGAGGAGGGCTTCATCCAACAATGGTTGAACAATGCCTGATGTTGATGATAATGAACACCAAAGATGTAACCTTTTAGTTATTAACAATATCAACACCTAACCTAAAAAATTGCAACTTTAATGCGCAGAAAATATAAAATTAAGTCTGGCCAAAGTGAATTTGTCATTCCACCAAGTCTACGCTACAGTCCGTACAAGTCCCCTTTATCTAACTGCAGCGTTAATGGGCTGACATGGTATTTTCGTAATCAACATCATCCCCTTTTATCACCATCTCGTAGGGTTGATCGCCCTGAACAACGGGCTTCTTATGGAGTTCTTGGTATGTGTGGCTGCTGGCATCTTTATCACTGAATGTTGGGTTCTCGTACTCCGGGGATGTCTGCTTGCTTGGCTCTGGAGGCTTGTGTGTAACTGCCATATCGGATGATGAACTCCTTTTTCTGAAACGATCAAATACATTTAGAAACAGCGTGAAAATAAGTAATTTCGGCACAGAAATTAAGCAACTAGTCCACTGAATTTGGGTCAACCAAGGACCACAACGGTCCTCGTAGCCCAGTGGTTAAGGCATAGGCGTTCTACGCTAGACACCCGGGTTCAAATTCTGGCGGATTTTTTCAGTATTTGTTGTTTTTACCCAGAAAAGGAGGAACTTTAAATTTCTTTTTAAAACTTTTTAGCGGAACTTTGATATCAGTTTTCCTCCTAATCTAAGAGAGATAGAACATTAGAAAAGGAAAGTTGGGTCCAAGACTTACCTACGTTGCCGTAACTTCGGCGTGACGAAGATAGAGATAATAGCAGCAAAACCGGCCCCAACGATGATACCAATGACAACACCAATACCAATACCGACGCCCATCCTGTCAGCAGTGTCAGATGATGGTTGACCTTCACAAATGACCCTATATTCTGTTCTACAGGATGTGGTTGACCCAGATGACGAAGTTGTTGCTACCAATGAAAAATGTAGAGTGTTGATCATTACTACTACTCTACTACTACTACTACTACTACTACTACTACTAATCTTCTTCTTCTTCTTCTTCTTCCTTTTTTACTCTTCTTCATCACCGCCGCCGCCACCACCACCACCACCACCATCATTATTATTGTTATTATTATGTTCCCACATTAATATTCTTTTATTACTTATGTTATTTCTTTTGGCATTCGTTCGAACAAATCATACCCATTAAAAGCTATTCTACAAATGAAGTTAATAATATCAGCATTTGTAAAAGGTGTTAGTTTATGGAAAAGTGTAACTCATAAGATTCTAATAGTAAAGGGTCACTAACGTGTATTATGCTGCCAAGTTAACAACATAGTTGATAACATAGAAATACATACTGACTTAAACATAAACATTAACACAGTGGAGATTAGGTATATACTTACGAATTATCAACGTCCTCACGGTTAGACTAGGTCCACGGTTTCCTTCTCCACCTATTCCTCCTCGAACGGTAGAAACACTCAACACGTATTGAGTGTTTGGCTGTAGATCACTCAGATAGTACTGTGGTGGATCACTGCTTGGTACAAAGTCTGCCTTTACCCAGTCCCCACCAGCAGGCCTGAAGTAGATGTTATAACCGATGACTGGACCATCACCAATGTCCACGGATTCCATCCATGCCTGCCAGGTGATGATGATATAATCCAAACCCAACTCCATGGCAACAGGTGATGATGATAACACAGGTAAAACTACAGGAAATAGTTAGAATGTGGGTCAGATAATTTAAAAAGTGATTTGAAAGTTTCAGTTGCACACAAAATTACCAAGCGAACAAAGGGGCTCTTCCATCAATCACCCCTGTAAACATTCTGCCCCTTCTGCTTCTGTTCTGTTGTGGCACTCAGCATTAATCGTCCAACTGTCAATCATTTTTCTGCAGCGGACCGAAGGTTTTACGAAAACACATAATCTTTTTTTTCAATGCCGATGCATATATATTGAAAAATTTTAGAGTGCCTTAATGAAAGTGAAGTTGCAGAAAATTTCGTACTCCTTTTAGCCATAGCATTTTCATGTACTCTGTTGTATTTATTGCTGTATTTTGTGTTGGCAAAAAAAAAATATACTAGAGGTATTGATATCCTTTTTTTAGTCCACACCCGAAAAACGCATAATCACTGTAAACATCAAACATTCTTCACATGAATTAAACATTTGAATTATTGGTAACATGTAAAATTTGGTTTGTTAAATACTAAAGCATAATAGAAGTTAATATTGTGATGTCATTAAGAAAATTTACGGAGCTACCAACAACCCTTACCAAAATATATCCATCGGTTTACCCCTTTCCTTTTTATATGTGATTGGTCACCTACACGTACAGCAGGGGTGGCGCCACGGGGGGGGGGGGGGGCAGAGGATCGGCCACCCCTGAAGTTTCATATAAATATAGAAAATCAGGGAGGGGGGGCAGAGGATCGGCCACCCCTGAAGTTTCATACAAATATAGAAAATCAGGGTGGGGGGGCAGAGGATCGGCCACCCCTGAAGTTTCATACAAATATAGAAAATCAGGGAGGGGGGGCAGAGGATCGGCCACCCCTGAAGTTTCATACAAATATAGAAAATCAGGGAGGGGGGGGGTTGCAATGTAATTCATGATTTTATTCTGACATTTTCGCCAAAGATTTTACCCAGGCACCACCTTGAGCTATTCCGTTCGACCAAAGGTTGAATGGAACACTTAGAAACAGTGTTTATGAGGTCAGCGAAATCTGAGCAAACATTATTTCTGTGTCTTGGATCCACGACCTTCAATTTCATTCATCGTATGAGAGAAAATACGTCAGGTTGTCCTTGATTGTATGTATACGATTTTCTAATAATGTGTTTATGACGTGATAAAGGGATTATTAAGGGACATACTACACATATTTTTTTTTCATTAGTTGTACACACATTTTCATGGTTGTCAATAAAGTGTTTTTGTTTCAGCTATCACAATGTTTTGGGACAGCGTTGAATTGTACACGATGAAAAAATGCATGGTACCAAGAGCCAGCGGCCTTTTATACCCAAATTCTGGTTCCATTCGTTAGCTGGTCTATTTTTCCAGTACGATATCTCAATGGTATTACAAAGCTTCATTAGTATAAGGAGGTACTTACGAATCGTTCTCGCAGTTACTTCCGGTCCCTGCGCTCCTTCCCCTCCTATTCCTTCTCTAACCGTGGAAACACTCAACAGGTATTCAGTACCCGGCATCAGACCTGTTACATTGTACTCCAGTGGATAGCTATCCAACGTAGGGTTTGTCTCCTGTGTCATCATGTCATAGCCCGCATCTACCCAGGCCTCACCAGGCAATCTATAGTAGACTTTGTAGCCGATGATGGGACCTTCACCCAAGTCCGTGGATTCATTCCATTGTGACCAACGGATAAGAACATGGTTCAATCCAACTTCCGAGACATTCGGTTGTGTCGACAGGATCGGCAAAACTGAATAAAACGCAAAACAATTACAAAGTAAGAGTCATTTTCAGTTTTTTGTTGAGTTTGCAAGTTCCATTTCCAAGTCCATTATAAATGAACACCTCGCTTTACAACATGACACACTGCCGAAAATGAGTCCTCTAAAAGTTGGACTCTATTCTTGTCTCAATTATAAAGTGTCGTAAATTTGTTTATGAATTTATTTGGAAACAGTGACAAAACAATGCATTACTCCATAGATATCTTAATCTGCTATCACTCTAGATGATTTTTTTTAATCGTGTACAATCCAAATTATAATGAGATTGTACCATATAGTGACGGGAAAAAGAATCGATAAATGTATGTCGAGAGATACTCCATTTTCTTCGTTTTCTTCTTTTGAGTTAATATTTAGTTTAATTTATTTCTAATCAGTGAAAGGATACAATGTAATCAAGCAAAGGTTGAAAAAAGACAGGGCATTCAAAAGATATACAAATAAGGCACCACAGAATGTACACTCAGTGGGCTCAGTGGAAGATATTGATACTGAAGTTTCCACTCGGTTTCAAGTGATAAATATTACATTTTAACATAAATGTAGGTATTAGTAATTTACCTACCGTAGTGACTTGTTTGAACTCTGTTATAAGCAAACGAGGACATATTATTAGGTTCACCCACAAAGCAGTATATTACGTCACTATCACTGAGATCTTCAACGATGAATGAGGAGTTTCGAGTTTGATCACTGATGGATGTATCATTATAGGAGAAGCCTCTCCCGCCCGTGGAAACATCACCGACGGCAATCTTGATTTCTCCGGGTCCAAGGGGCTGACTCATGTCAGCTGTGACTGAACAGGAAAAGATGGCTCGTCCTGGGTTGGTCTTGATTGTGTTCGTTGAAAAGCGATCTAATAAAAAAAATGTAACAAAAAAATGACGTGGCTACACCAAATGGTATTCTAAGAATCTAAGAATCTGGTGAGTGTGAAATAAGACCTGGATCTGTCGTGACCCACTAACCTTTATGTATACCTATACACAAATCACAAAATATTGACAGGAAGACAAGTCCCCCATGTCTTAACTATCACTGTTTAATGTAATAACATTCTCATGTCATCATGCAGATAAGCATAACAAATTCGGTCGATAACATTAGCAAGATTCTATGAAAATTATAATGTAAAATGCTGAATACCAAGGTACCAGGGTAATTGTGTAGTTATCTTGACATAAAGGTTAAAACGTAAAATTTACTATCAGCGTTTACGCAATGTTACTTCAAATTATCCAGTTCCGTGTAAATCGAAACTGATCAAATACGACTTATAAATCCAATAAAACTATGATTTCAGCATGGCTGGTATTTCATTAATGACTCTAGTCTAGACAAGTGTAAAAGGAATTTAATGAAAAGAGACTGTATCCACCAATTTTGTTATCATTTCAGCCAAATTCCCTTTACAGTATCTCTCATAGATTGGTTACATGAAGTGTAATCTACGGTAGACATGGACATCTCTCCTAGACTTACCAGTCTGACAATTGTATCCCATCCATCGTGGATGACACATTGACGAGTTACAGGATCCTGTCACTGAATTGATGCAGTCTACCGCTCCACCGGAACAATGGCAGGTCTTAGAACAGGAATCAAAACATCCTGAAACTAAATAGATTGAACATGTTTATCCAAGCTCCGATTTGATTCAAATTTCTGTATCTTCTCTAGATATGAAAACCTGCTTGACATGAAGATCATGGATGTTTACACTTCTTATATATTTATTTATACTTTATGTAGTTGGGTAGATATAGATAGAGATACTACCAGTACCACTTCTACTACCACTTCTACTACTACTACTATTACTACTTCTACTACTATGGTTCACTTAATACGAAAACAAAGTTCCATAGCGCTAAATAGAGTTTGTAATCTGGTCTGTTTTATCTTCTGATAAACAGATGACTATTTTCATTTTATAGGAAACTTAGATGATACTTGATTTACAATAACTCCAAGCCATTTTTCACACGAAACTATGACAAATGATATAAATCTCAGACTTACACAATTTGCAATTATCGGTCAGAAACACGATGTCAGTAGTGTATCCTGCAGCGCATACGCCCTGTGATGCAATACAGTATCCGGTAGCCTTCTCACAAGCACCGTTACCATGGCAATTGCACTTTTCTGTACAGTTAACACCGTAGTATCCAAGAGGGCACATCGATGGAACTGTAAGGAAGGAGAGAAATTAATCTTCGTCAGAAACTCAAAATATCATCTTCCATGCACATGACACCGAGAACAGTTTTATTTATTCTCAAATAACACAAAGTTTGACAACAGAATCACGTCTGGCATTGGTTTACCTTGACAGCCAGGTCCCGACCAGCCAGTCTCACAATCTCCTGGACATTGTCCTGTGAAGCGATTACAAGGTGATTCCTGAGAGCAGTGACAGTCTTGGGCACAGTCGACACCAAACTTCCTTGCTGTACATGCTGAGATTTATCAAAGGATTTCAGGTAAAATTGATATGAGAATAGAAGTAAAATTGTTAAATTAAAGTTATACAAAATACCAAAGTTTGTATGCTTTAGTACAACGAGTTTTGTAAAACATTTTATTGTTTATTTGTACACTGAAGAAATGAGTTAAACGTTGGAGGGAAATTTACACGTTATGTTTTATGTGAGTTTTCTAACTACCGAACACGCACAGGAGCAGAAAACTACAAAAAAAGAAGTGCCAATCATTGAAGATTCCACCCAATCAAGCGGTAGCTAACAATACTTTATTGTATTAAGTTGACTGAACAGCCATACTCACTCCAAATGACGAAAGTAGACCTCTGGAAATAAATTATTTTCTAGCACAATCTCGAAAGGTTTTGAGCATGTATTTAGTGTCTTTATGTTACAGCTGACCACGGTGCTAATTTTGCCAGGAACTTTTTTTTTTATCGGCGTATGCGCACTTCCACTTTATGATGTTAATATCACGGATTATATTCCACATACTAAGAATCTTGCTATAGGACTGGCCAAGAGTTGATCTTGGAATATAAAGAAAAAAATCACATTTTGGTTTCAGGCGCAGAGACTTCATATCACTTCCTCGGTGATCTGAATGTATACGCTATCTTTCCTCAGCTTCGCTTCGGAAAGATAGCTACATCCAGATCGCCTGTGAAGTGATAAATCGTCCCATCACCTTCACCAACGGTAATTATTTGCTTACTATCACGTGCCAACGAATCGTAGTTACCTCAATAATTGTTAGACAGCTTGACCACAAACTGTAAGTCGCTTGTTCAAATCTTCGGGGCAATTAGTCTTTTTTAAATCTTTTTCTTTTTCGTTTTTTTTTACTATTTATATTTGACTTGGAATGAGGTTTATTCCGTCAGACGAAACTTAAAAAACCAATACGCATGTAAAGAAAAACAAAAACAAACTCCAACCTAAGACTAGCTGGAAAATGAATTTGCAATCAGGCTTCACTTTGATATGCGTTGTCATTACCCGTAAGAGAATACTGTCTTTGAAGCGTGGTGAAACAATAATTGCTGAAATAAAACTCGTACTTAACCCTAAAAAGCCCAAGGGGGCACAATGTGCCCCTTACATTTTCCTTCGCCACAATTTTTGAAGAAATTTCATCAAACTTGCTGACTTTTCCTAAAATTGTATGGCTAACATTTTGGTGTATAATTTAGGGTTCCCCGTAAAATCGTGTTGCCATGGCAACCATGTCATTTGTTGATGTTTCATTGTTTTTCCACTACACAAAAGAGCTACTGTGACTTGTTTTTCATTTCTTTAGGCTCATTCATGACATGAAACTCATGTTTCATCTATTTGAGAACCTATTTAAGAAATTTCTTTAGTTTTTCTTCGTTTTTGGCGCCAAAACAATAAAAACAATTTTAACAATATTAAAAATTCATTATTCTTATTTTTCTTTATTTTCCATGTTTTCTTTCTATATTTTACAAGATTTTATGTATCAAAGTGTAATTCCATGAAAAAGGTGTACCAGAATGAACAAAAAAAAATCATTTATCCATGTTGTTTTAACTCTTTGGCACAACCAACGGTGCATAGCAATATGTGCATATACACATTACATTATCACTGCATGTATGGTAACACAAAATATGAACCCCGAACAGGCAAAGTTATCTTGTATAATGATTGACAAATTAATCACTTGTGAACGCATTCTTGGGATATTAAAGACGAAAACTTAGAAATATCCAACAAAATCCCTTTCTTCGATATATTTCATTATATTATGGTAGAGCGAGAAATCCGCCCTGTATTATGGTGAATAGCGTCCCCATGTGGTGACCTTGAGAAATTTCGATGATTGCATTTTGTAGAGTTTTAGTTGTTTTACATGTGTGCAAAATTGAGAGTGATTGGTCCAAAAATTAAGATTTTAGAGGACGGGGGGGGGGCGACATCCAGATAATCCCATCACATATATTGCCACTTTCATTCTTCCAATAGATATTAAAAGAATAACTTTTAAAAAACCCGATGTACATTGGTAAAATGCTTACATTCATTGCAGTATATGCCGGTATATCCTGAAAGGCAGTTACATCCATAGGGATCTGGTAGACAGAACTGACTTCCCTCACACACAGAAGGCACCTTTCCTGGACCACATTCAAGTTCACATTCCCAACCGTAGCGATTCTGTCCACATGCTTGGAAAGAGATGAGAAACCGAACTTGATATAGAAAAATACACAATCTTCTCGAATTTGACAAATTTACATCTCGAGTAAGCAACATAAATTACTTTTTGTTACCAAAATGAATGACATTATCAGGCAGTAATATCTGAAAACAACTGTACAGCTAAGGGCATATATGGGCATGAGGAGATGCACACCTTGGGGTGCAACTAAAGTTTAGAAAATCAGAAGAGATACCAGCAGAAAAGCAAAAAACAAGTGCAAATTTCTTCTTGCTAGCCAGGGGCAGAACTCCTTTGGCTTAGCGGGGGCGGGTGTTGTGCACCCCCACTAACGCCCTTGACAACAAGGGTGCCAAATTTGCGTGTTTTCTCAAATGCCTTACCTGATTTAGAAATGTTCTTATACACCGATCATTTTGTGATTAGTGTAAATTTGTTGGAGTTGATCCGCCCTCATAGAAAATGATTCTATGAGACGTCGTTGGTTGTCCAACATGCGATACTATTAAAGGTTCTTCAAAGAGCCTTAATTTTCTCCATTGGGTATTTTGAACCCTCTCAGACTTGTGTAACATTAACCCCGATAGTTCGTCTTACCTCGGGATTTTAATAACGCAAAAAGAAGGAATACGATAAAAAAATTAAAAGGTCGGAAAAAACCTCAAGCTAGAAGGCTTCAGACCTGAAGCAAATTTCAATGAGAGCTCGCAGAGTTTTCTTCTAAATGGAGAGAAATACAGAAGAAAAATAAATCTTTCCTGGTTAATATTTGAAATTTTTGTGTGCGTTTGCTGCTAATCTCTATACCAAACCCATGGATGCAACAAGGCCTTCCCTCACATCCTCTAAAATGGCATTCGACTTGCCCTAGCCCTTCGATACTAACATCCTCCAGCGCCATGATTTTGCATATTTAGCGTTCTCATTAACCGGTTACTCTACCAGGTTGAACCGTGGAATTAACCCCTTCCACCCATAAAGTATTTATTTCTGCTCTTGATAACGCAATAAAACGTGAACGTCCGGAAATAATTACAATCGTTTTATAGAAAGCCAATACAGTCATATTTCGATAACCGGTTTACCAGATAATATGAAATAATACTTTCTTTGTTTATAAAGTATAGGGCTAAGATTTGTGGGAGCCGGCATGCATTCTTTCCCACAACCGAAGTAAAAGAGAGAAGACGATGTTCACTGTTTGGTATATCTGGTCCAGACTGCCTCTCTCTTTTCAACAAGCATGCGTATGTATGAATTTACAACTACGTATAACAATAACATCGTAATAAATATTCAGAGGAAAGTCAGTCATGTGACTATAATGAATATTCAAAGAAATGAGAAAGTGTCGTTTGTTATGCTTGTGAAGAAGGAAAGAAGAACATGCTTGTTGATGAATAGTGACACAGAATCTTTACAAACTCGATAGCCTAATCAAAGCCACCATTGACCTAACAACCTTTAGGATGTTCGCTAGCTCGCTGAAATAATTGTTCTGAAACATGAAAACACTGCAAGCAAGATACGACCAAAAATATATTGGTGGAATTTATATTCATTATGTCTACTCTTTATCTTTGGATTCGATATTGGGTACCTTATACACCTGTTTAGTTTGGGTGCTGTTTTGTATGCTAATGTCTAACTGAAGGACTTCAAGCATGCCTAACAAAAAAAAACAATGACATCTCAATGTACCTGACTCATTGCATAACCCTTTGAATTATCTTTTCTTCTTGTTTTGGAAGCACACCGTTATGGCTGATATAAACTCCAGTGTTCTAAAACTGAATTGGTCTATAACCTCTCGATACGTACCTGTCAGACAATTTTCTCCCATAAACCCAGGAGGACAGATACACGTCCCTGATTCCTGGTGACAGACACCCCCATTATAACAGTTATTGCACACACCGAGACAGGTGGGTGGATCCCATCTTCCTGGAGGGCAAGCTGGAAAAAAGGATTGAAAGTCACATCAAACATTGGTGTAATCAACTTGTATTGGGCTTAATTTGCGCTTTCACTCAAAATAGTACCGAAATCAGCAAGAAAACCAGTAAAGGAAATTTATTGCAGCAAACCACGTGTTAACCGAGTATGTAGCAACAATACTGTAAAACTGAAGAATGTAGGTGCATTGCACATCAGCATAATTATGTGCCGTCATTGCTAGCATTTGATAGTTTAATGTGTCAATTTAACAAGAGTCCCCGCACATGAATCTTTCAAATGGCTGTAAAAACGCGATATAGTGTATTTCACTTAAACCTCATGGCGATGGCCACTCGAAAAATATTAACAGTTTAGAATGAAACAATTAAAGTCGTTTACTTAAGTAAGTCATATCAGTAATTTCCTTTGCCTAAATGTTATTGTTTTAAAAAATCTGAAAACATAGATGTAATTTAGAGCACATGATAACGTAACGTGGCGATTCCATCTGCTCTGGTGACAACTGCATACACTAATACTGACGTAATCCCTAATCCTTAACCTAACCCAATTACTAACCCTAAAACCCTAATCCCATTGTGAACTAGAAAACAAATGGCAACCCTACCACCAGCTCTTTGTCTTCTAAGATATTGGTACTGGAGCAAATGATGGTTCACCCTGAACAGCCACTTGCTCAATGGGGAAAGAAACTTTTGGTCCACTGCCCCAAAAGGACATCTTAAATCAGAGACATTACTGGCTTTATAAGGAGAGCAATATTATCAATTCGAAACAGCTACTTACGAATCACTATTACTCTGATCAAGCTGTATCGGTGGTCAGCCAACATTGTATTCACGTACGTGCCATAAACATCGGCATCGTCCGTGGTCGCCGACATTATTGTGTGTGTAAGGCTGCCATCACTGATTGATAGTGTCCCTGATAGCCAGATCACTGAATTTCCTCCATCTGATGTTGGAGAACATGCGTCGGGCAGTAACACGGAGAGTGATATTATCACCAACATGAAGTGTTTTTGTGAACCTTCCATCAGACGGCTGAAATCTCCCTGTTTATAGAGCAACGATGAAATATGTCGAGAACTCCTTTCAATAAAATTGCTTCCACTTTGTAAATAATAGGGTGATTGTGATGATGTACAGCGAGGTGAGAATTTCACTAACACGATCTGCTTGCTCACACGTCGCAGTCTTTTCGTCTTTTTTCTTTTGGTTGCGGGTGGACAGATGGATAATGACTTTCTGCGGTATATGAAGTCTTTTAAATTTTTACTGTGGTATCAAATTGATAGACCAAGGGTAAGATAAATGTGATTACAAACTTTCTGCAGAAGTTTCATGTGTCCCTTTCCCAGTGAACCATTTGTAAAAAAAATAACACTAATAAAAGAGGTTCAAAAGTATAACGAAAGTGACACTTGAAGTAAATATGCCTTAATAATATACATAACTATATACATGAAATTATCGATACAATATTAGTTTCGTATCTTAAAATGTATTGCGTGTATACGGACGAATTGTGTTTGTTAAAGGGAGAAGGAGCGGCCAAGTAACAGGGAACAAGTTGACAAATTCATTGAAATAAAACATCACGCAGTATTTTATTTTACATTATGGAGCAGTATAGCCAGGAATAAAAAGATATGCAACAAATAGTCACACAAACACCTGAAATGGAGGTATTTCAGTGCATTTCTTGAACTAAGTTATACTTTTCGTCTTCGATATTTTTTGGGGTAACAGTAATTTCCCGTTTTACAAATGTCAAATTCCGTTTTTCCTTCGCGTTGTGATTTTGCAATTCTCCGACTTAAATTGTATTAATTTTAATTTGGGAGAAATTTTAGGCATGATGTTTTCATTTCTGTCCAAAATGATGTTTTCTGTGTTATACCTCAAATTCATGATACACTACGTGTGAAACCCACTGAGGTAAGTCAGCACAGTAGTATTATTTCATTTATATTTCGGTCTATAAATAATAATCTGTATGACAGTTATGCATAAAATTTATCATAATTTCATATCTGGTAAACAAGTATGAATTGTGAATAAATTCTATAAATCATACATAATGATCACCCATGCACTGTAAGGATTTCAAAGCAGACTATTAGACAAGCCGAAGTTTGTCTCTACGAGATAATAATTCAAATCAAAGTCTAACAGCCACTGTTATTACACTGCACTCAAATTGGGTTTTGAGCTCTTATAGTTTGCAAAAGGTTCTAAGATGATATTTTCTCTATATACCAGTGCATTTACTCACTACTTAGGCGTGCAAAAGAGACAATCTGGCTTTAAAGATTGGAGATCAAAAAATCTTATGTGAGACTGTTAAGTAGACAACAAATCAATCAATTAAATCACTTAATTACTAAGCTTTTAGACAATCTAGACTAAGTACTCAATAATCACAGATCTGGGAATAGATTTAGGATGTAATGTATGTAATCAGTACGTCTGATAAAATTGTACGTAATGGCACACTTCATCTACTTGATGGTACCACCAAGCCTAGAATTTACGAATTAAAAACAAATAAACAGAACAACATAACCCTATGTGCCTTACGTAATTTGTTTAAATGATTTTAGATGTTTTTGTTGAAATGTAATGGAGAGCCATTGCAAAGAATATTTTCGTAATCAGATTAAAACTGTTATCAGTTTATGGCAAATTGGACTAAGATTTACCTACATGTAGTATTGAAGTGTGTGAATTACATTACGTTACAGTCAAATATTGCATTTACAATTGTTCAGTAAAATCGTCGTAGAGATGGATGTAATTCTGTCATCTGCGGTGGCACTTGTACATTTAAAAACTCCGACTCCATTGTCGTCTGATGGTAAGGATTGGTTTATTACAACCGGAAGTAAATTTGGTAGTTCTGCAGAGTTGACTCCAGGTACTGTGAGCGTGTTATCAGCCGAAGATTGACTCAGTTTGACGAGTCTCTGAGTTGATGTCGTGGTTCCACCGACATTATCCGGTGGACTCAATAAACACATGTACCCGGTATTAACTAGTCCACCTCCATATGGCGTAGGAGTTACTGCCTGTAGATGGACGGGATTAACTGGTTCCGGAACTGAAGATGATGGTAAGGAGTAGAAGAAGAAGAAGAAGAAGAAGAAGAAGAAGAAGAAGAAGAAGAAGAAGAAGAAGAAGAAGAAGAAGAAGTCGACGACGATAAATTAGGAAGAAGGTAGAACAAGAATGAATATTACACATTGTTAAACAATATACACATTTCTTATTGCGGTATTATTTTAGTGTCATTTTTTTTTCTTTTCTCATGCGTGATATACCGGCCACTACAAATTACGCCGATCTACTGTGAAAAACTAGTACGTATTACAGTAATGAGATTAATATTGTCCTTTCCTATCTCCATTTTCACTTTCAAAATCACTCGATCATAATCATATTAGTCTCTGTAGAATTTAGCTATATCAAGTGTTCTTCTGGCACACGTTTCGTATTCCAACTAATCTGCATCCCAAAATAAAATTCATTTTCGCCACTGGGTGAACTTATTGCGCTTTTATTTCAAACCGGATAAAAGGGTTGACATGAATAAACACGTACATTATACTTATTGTGCCCATATTTTATTAAAAATTACTTGATTTATTTTGAAAGGGTACACGATGAAATGAAATTCCTATTAAAGGGGGTTTTACAGCTTCCCAAAATTGCTCTCCTGCTACGTTCAAACGTGAACATGGTGAATAGCCTTTAAACCACATCGTCTCATGTTGTAGGTGTACGTGCTAACACAATATCCTTTGAAAAATGGTTAAAATAGGAATGAAGCTAATGGTGATTTAGATGGAACATTATTGAAACTGGGTACAGCTGAGTACTGCTTCTGATCATTTACCTTGTCGTGGTGAAGCAGCTTGAATAGTCCTATGACCCCAAGAGCTAAGCTGGCAGGAGTCTAACTCCGGGCAGGTTCAACCAAGCCAGATAGGTCAAAGGGTAGGACTGAGACGAAAAATGATCACAACACGTGATGCTACCTTGTATTCAGTTCTTGGTCGAACAAAGGTTATGGGACCTCCCCCAGATTACAAAGGTATCAAGTAGGAGTTGCGCCCACTTGTAGTCCTAGCAACTGAAATATGATGGAACAAAGCTACAACTCTAGGGTTAAAGTCCCTAATTCCTGTTCAATATCCAGAGAAGACGCCCCGTCACGCAGTGAGCTACATGACGGCTTGTCCTCAAAGCACTCGGGAAGGGACAAGCCTGATGAGAAGCTATCTTTAAACGACAGGAGACTGTTGAGCTGCAAAAAAGCACTTGGGATAGCGACTGTAAATGTTAATAGTCTAATAAGACAAAATGAATGGAAGAGGGAAGAATTCGTGCACAACTGTCTCAAGTACGATATTGACATACTGGGCATGCAAGAGCACACAATAGTACATGATGATACACTCAGAGAACAGCAGGTTCTTAGCTACAAGATGGTAACATCAACAGGTTATAGGAACAGAGCTGAAGCTGCAAATGGAGGAGTTGGAATACTGATCAGCAAAAAAGCTGCAGCATCACTCACAGAGATCAAGTCTGTTAACGAGCGCAGTGGAATTTGCAGGACTGAACTTCCCAAACACAACTGTTATAGTTGCATACAGCCCTACCAACACGTCTGACGAGAAGGTTGTTGAGTCATTCTACAACAAACTCTCTGATGTGATACACACTATACCAGCACACAACGTTCTGCTAGTTATTGGTGACTTCAATGCTAAGATCGGGCCAGAACACGGTAATTTCACCTACCACGACGCAACCAATAGGAATGGAAGCTACCTACACGAATATGCTGTAGAAAACAGTCTGGTGATAGGGAACACCTATTTTCAGAAAAGGATGGGGAAGCTGTGGACCTATACAAGTCCCCTTGGAGCACACGCACAACTGGACCATATCCTCATCAGGAGGAAATGGAAGAACAGTATCATTAACGTCGAAGCATATGACAGCTTTAATAGCATCGGATCTGATCATCGAATTGTATCAGCAAAGATCAAGCTTAGTTTAAGAAGGGCAGCAAATACAAGTGGGAGAGTTACACATGACTGGCCTGCCTTGAAAGATAACAAAGAGTTGCAAGAAAGATACAGTGTAGAAATAAATAACAGATTCAGTATCTTACGGGATGAAAATGAAGATATCTCTGCAAAATATAACCACCTCGTCAAAGCAAACAATGAAGTGGCAACAGAACTGCTACCCAAGAGGAAGAGATCCAAGAGAGTACGATTTTGTGATTACGCAAGAGTCATAAAAGCCAGGGAAGGAGTCAATCTAGCACACAATAAATTCAAAAAGGTCCTTAATAAACATACTAAAGCAATGTACAAGCAAGCTAGGAGGTCTCTGAATGAAATACACTGGAAAGTGATAGAAGAAGACCTGGACAGGAAAGAGAATAGAATCAGCACATGCAAATTGCAAACACAAGGAAAGCTGGAGACTCATTAATGAATTAAGAGGGAGGAAAACCAGTAAAAAAAAGGGTCATATCAAAGGTAGCAAGGTAGAGGAAAGGAGGAAGCAATGGTTAGACCACTTCAGCAACTTATTGGGAGGACCAATGGCTATAAACACACTAGAGGAAGATGTAGAAATAGACCAAATATTTGGGAATCTATATATCTGTGAGGAGCCATTTAGTCACAAAGAATTTGAATCAGCAAGGTTGTCACTAACTGAGAGAAAGTGCAGTGATCAAGAGGTGTGATTTATACAACATCTCGCTCTATTTCTGCAACAAAGCACTGGAAGGAGAAAAGCTGGATATATGATCAATAAATAATATCATCCCTATTCCCAAGAATGGAGACTTGAGTACCCCGGGCAACTACAGGGGAATCAGCTTAACATCAGTAGTGGCTAAGCTGTTTAACAAGATGATTTTAAACAGAATACGCCCAAAGCTGGACGATCACCTTAGAATAAACCAAAACGGCTTCCGTGCTGGAAGAAGCACTGTTAGCCATATACTGGCAGTACGGAGAATCATTGAGGGAGGCAAAGCAAATAACCTCCCGACAGTATTGACATTCATTGACTTTAGCAAAGCCTTTGATTCAGTCAACCGCAGTAAAATGATGAAAATACTGAGAGCCTATGGTATCCCAGAGAAGCTCATCAAAGCAATAGAACTGATGTACGAGAACACCCAAGCTAGAGCTAACACACCTGATGGACCCACTGATCTTTTCACCATAAATACCGGAGTATTACAAGGAGGCACTCTGGCACCCTATCTGTTCGTGATTGTCCTTGATTATGTTCCAGGAAAGCACTAGGAAACAGTAAAAACGAAGTTGGATTCACACTGGAAAGGCGAAGGAGTAGAAGACATGGTCCAACTACAATCACTGATTTTGACTTTGCTGACGATATTGCCCTAGTATCCAATGTAAGTCAGCAAGCACAGACACTACTTCTTAATGTGGAGAAAGAGGCATCCAGGGTGGGTCTTTATCTCAATTCTAAGAAGACCAAGTATATGTCATTCAACCAGAAGGAAGACACGCATCTATATACAATTAGCGGGGATGAATTAGAGAAGGTGAGCGATTTCAAATATCTCGGTAGCCACCTTGACAGCTCAGAAAAAGACATTTCATTCAGAAAAGCTCAGGCGTGGAAAGCTTTGGACAGGATGAAGAAGGTCTGGAAATCTAAGATAAGTAGGGAAAGAAAAATTAATCCTTCCAAGCAACAGTGGAATTTGTACTGCTGTATGGGTGTGAGTCGCTGACGATAACAAAGAAACAAACAAGACAGCTGGATGGCTGCTACACCTGACTACTCAGAACAGCCCTGAATATTAAGGTAGATGCAGAACACCATATAAGCAATGCTGATGGCCATCTACCAAACATCACCCCCAAAATAAGGCAAAGAAGGTTAAAACTGGCTGGCCACTGCTTCAGGAGAACTCATGTTGTGAACACCTACACATGGACAGAGATGCAGGGGAAGGCCAGCGAAAACCTTCATTGACACTGGTCTGGGTGTTGACGAGCTGGGGAGGGCAATGCTTGACAGGGAGGGCTGGTCCATCATAACACGAGATACCGCAAGGACTCGGCTGAAGTAAAGTAAGTACAGTTTAAAGTCATAGGCTAACAATGACCACAGTGATGATGATAAGTGCTTCAAAAAAGTGAAAATGTATAAGCACTCAAGTTGACTGGATTCACCTGCCCATATCCTTCCGTAGACTTACTGTGTTTAGATTTAGGTTATTTTATCATCCGCCGGAATGGACATTGTTTATTCATGCATATCTTGCCATTGGCAGCATAACTTCCAACCTTTTGTATTCTAAAAATAATAATATCACTGATCTTATATAGCGCATAATACACGTGACAGGGTCTTTACGCGCTTAGAAAATACGACAATGAAAAAGAAGAAAGAGAAAATGCTGCATCTAGATTAAACATTCTAATTACTAATTGACAGTGATAATAGTGCAAATTCTAGTAATGCGCGTTATTGTTACTAATTGAATAAAGAACAGTAAATTAGAACAGGAAACAATTAGGCTACCAAAAGAATACAAGAGTAGGAGGAGGAGGAGGAGGAAGAAGAAGAAGAAGAAGAAGAAGAAGAAGAAGAAGAAGAAGAAGAAGAAGAAGAAGAAGGTGTTTGTCCATTTAGATACTACTATGCAGCTCAGACATCAAAGTTTGACAATTATTTAAATTGACGCTCCACAATTAGAGCCTTTAATATTAAACTTGTACAACCATGACAACAGACCTTTAAAATCTCAAAACATCTACTGCACGTGCGTTCTGCTTATATCCAGCCTCCGAAAATAAATTTGGGTGAGAGAATGGATCCACCTCATGGGTTGAATACGTCAGTGATCAATACGAGTCAACATCGATATAATGCTGAAAGTATAGTTTATTATGTATTCATTTCTAAATGGCGTCGATACATATTATTATATTGTGTCTAGCAGTTTACAAAGTACTACATTTATAAATTT
>JZLH01S0217873.1:48546-59269 GCA_001188425.1 Eucidaris tribuloides
TTTGACGTGCAAATCAATAACCCAATCTTTAAAAGGGTATCTTTTCAAACTTGAATACTTGTATAGGGTATTCTGAGATCGACAGATAATTACATACTTTTTTAGGGTATTCAGAGATCGAGAGATAATGGCTTGTTTAGGGTCCATTTTGAAAGTCCATACATGCACATGGTGTACACCTTGTAATGACCACACCCCCCCCCTCCCCAGGTGCACTAATGTAGATAGATTTGGGGTTCAGATGTCAAGAGGTCACGTCTAATTCAAACATTATAAAATGTGACTTGTCACAACAATACCCTGATAAAGTCGCACATATTATTGTTATTAAACATGAAAATGGAGAGGAAAATGCTTTGGGTGAAAAATATAAATATTTAAACTCTTGCAGCATGTGAAGGTCATAAAACTTTTGATTTCTGAAGACACGTCACTTTCACATTTTATATCTCAGTTATATTTAGCACTTTCCTCAGCTTTGGTGTGTGCGACTTTATCAGGGCATCGTGGTGACAGGTCACAAATAAGTATCTGTTAAGTCCATGAGGTTTAATGAGATTTTGAGGGATGAGCACAAGCTTGTTTAAAAAGTGGGTTCAGGATTTGCACGCCAAAAAATGGCAAAATGAATGAAATCAGCCTAAAATCATTCACAATGTGAAGATTGTTTAAAAACACCTCTCATAGAACCTTTGGGAAGACTACGTGGTTTTAGTGAAAATCTGGATGGTTAAACTTCAAAATTTGCAAAGCGACGGCCCGTGCTTTTACAACAATTCTGTCAGTGGTGTCTGGCGCAACCTGTTGCGACCATCTAGCCAAAGGTCACACAGAGTTCATGCAGCTGACCATATACTTCGCATGACCATAGCGCTCAGCTGGTGATGCGAACATCTATCTGAACAAAATTTGAACTCACGGAAACAATTATTCTGCTAGCATATCATTATTAGTTTTTCTCCAAAAACAATAAGTTCATGACATATAGATCTTAAAGGGTACCAACACCCTGAGTAATTCATTTGCTATACATGTATAATATATTTTTGACATGCCCTCTGCAAAATAGTAGCATTTATGATCACTTCAATTTCTATTTATTGAGGTTTGAATGAAAATTTCAAAAAGCAAATAAAGTAAAAAACGACTTGACATAGACTAGTCGATCACCCGATACTATCAATCGATCGATCGTGCTATCGATATTTTTTCTGTCAAACGTCTTGATCGATAACAGTATTGCCGTTTGGCTCGAGTGGCGCACGTACGACGGTACGGGGACTTGTGAAAATCACTGTCGGTCAATTTTACTGGTCAGACCTGGCCACAGGTCAGTTAAAAATACCGTTGATAGGCCTATATCGGAGAAAAAGGGCGCACATAAATCATATTCAGCTCCACATTACGCTAAACGGAAATGTCAGGTGTAGTCTAGTTGTTTCCCGATCGGAAATAAATTATGGGTATAGGACTATTCGGATTCATATGATACTAAAACAAATTTCGGGTGCTTGCTTTTACAATCGGAAATGAATTGTCAGTGGTAATATTCGGCTCCATATGATGCTAAAATAAATACATGTATCGGGTGTTCGCTTTTGCGATGGCAAATGAATTGTGATAAAATTCGGATTTGGTAATGATACATGTATGAAGGGAAGTGGTGGCCTTTCAAATCCTGAACCCAATCTTTAAATTTAAAGTACAATATCACAAGTATTGCTGAGGACAGAATAAGTGAGGGAGAGGCAGGCTTAATTCCCATTGACTGCATGACAGTTGAATTGCACTTATTCTGATTGTTTTGTTTATTTGTTTGTTTGTTTTCTCATTATCTTTAGATCACAAGAATGGAAATGTGATATCTGTGGCACTCCAAATCGTAGCATTCTTCCAGCGGTTACCTCCAAGTCGGCCGATGTGCAGAGAGAAGCAGCAGAACTGGCTTCAAAAATTACCTTCAAGGTAGGTGGCAGCACAAATCCAAGAAAGTCATGTAGTGCAAGAGCTAGATTGTGTGGCAACTTGCCATCACCAGGCTCTGTTATATAAAATAAACAGAATAAAAATCTGTCATGAAATGTTAGAAGTAGCATTTTTTGTGATTTTAATTGATTTTGAATAAATATGGATATATTAGCATAACACCAGTTTACTAATATATTCCTAATTTTATGCATGCATTGCATACGTCTTAAACAAAGGTTGTTCCCAATAACTTGAGAACTTTCCCTGAGGCTTGCCCGCCATAGCAATAACTAATGTATGCCAGTTAGATTCCAAGTATTAAAAATGTATTCATTAAAAACAGGTTTCTAGAATAGGTCATTACTGCGCCCATTCATGTGATTACATTAGTAGACTGGTCTATTAATCAATTCCAAAATTCTGTATAGAAGTTTGGAAGCCCACACCAAGCCCTATTATATGGTAAAGCAAACAAAACCAAATCTACCAAGAATTATGGAAGAAAATTGTTTTTTGAGTGATTTTGAATAATTTGCATAAATTAGCATAATTAATGAGTCTCAAAATTTCTGTGAAGAAATATGGAAGAACCCACCAAGCCCTGTAATATAAAATGAACTGAACTTGTAAAAGAAGTAACATGTTTAAACACTCAGACACATATACAGAGTCTGTTTCATAGTTCCCCCAAACAAACAAACTTCTTTCATTGGGGACAATAATTGATAATACAAATTTTGTTTAAAAAGATTAAAACTAGGAAAAGACGGAAGAAAAGAGGGAGTTGCTTGTGCTGAGGCCAAGACCCAGGTATGCTACTGGCTAGCAGCAAGAGCACTGGAGCCTGCAGGGACTGTTTCCTTTTCACAGTAATATGTTTTGCAACGGAAATGAGTAAATTGGTTTTAACATAATTATTCTTTACCAGGTTTTTTTACAAGTTGTAAATTTTGTGGTTATGAAACATGTGGATGTGACTGCCCTTTGTGTTCCCAATTTTGTGATCTTTGCAAACTTTGAACAAATTGAGTTGACCACTTTTATTGATGGAAGTAATTACTACATTATATTTGGTTTGTGATTTTTTTTATCTCTACAGAAAGAAGAGAAGAAACCAGCAGACAAAGACCCTGGGGCTGCCCCTTCACCCGCCGCAGCCAATAACCCCGGTGCGGTGCCCCCTGTCAACCCGTTCAACATGTGGAACACGCAGCCAGGGATGGTCCCCTTCCAGCCCCCGCTCATGACCCTCCCACCCAACTTCATGATGCCACCCCAGGCCCAAGTGGGCGTGGCCAATCACAACGCACAGTCAGCTGCCAATCAAAATCCTGTCAGCCAATCAGGTGGCACCACCACCAATCAGCCAGGACAGTCATTAGCCAATGAACAACCAGGAGATGCCAATACCACCGCTCCTTCGACCAATCAAAACCAAACGACTACGACCGCCACGGCAACTAGCCAATCGGAGTCATCGAGTAGTCCTAATAATGATGGTGTAAGACAAAGGACTAGAGGTGTCGATAGGAATGAAAGGCAGCCACCATCGTCCAATCAAAGAACTCCAACGAGCACGCCCCAAACTCGCGATAGGAGTACAGAAGGCTTGCTATGTCCGTTGTTCACGATGAGTTTGTTAAGTTTCTTCATTATCCTGCTCATCGCAAGGAGAATGTACCTCATGTATGAATACAAGTTCACTTAACGCTCAGTCGGCACGATCGGCTCCTACTGCAAACTTGGAAATAATTGTTTAACATAGATATTATATTAATTGAAATTTATTGAAATATGGTGTGGTCTATATCGTCATGTGTAAAAGTGAGTTGCCCAAATTCACCTTGTGTATGCCAGGAGAGGACACATTTTTTACACAGGAAATAATGGTCATATTGAGTTTAGTTGTATCAAGGTCATGGACATGAAGAAAAGCAGCTTCTTTCGCACTTTGTATACTTTGAAAGCGCAACCATTGAGTAAACAGCATCATCCACGCATTTTCACACGCACACATTTGTACACACATATGTACTGTACATATAAACATTGACTTACGATATAAAGACGTTAATGAATTATAAATTAACCCTAGGGTTGCAAAATTCCTGGGAATTTTCAGTGTGGAAATTTTCCGGAATTGTTGGGAATTTTTGGCAACTTTCAGAAACTTTACATATTTTGGTACATTTACGTGTAACATTTGAATTTCAAGATTAAAATGATCATTCATCTAGTCGGCCTAGAATCAGAAATGCCATGATAACAAATCATACTCTCAACACAAAGAAGAAAGGAGATGTAACAATGTGAAATCAAACAGTGATTTATGTTAAACTGTGTTTATTTAGTTAAACATGAACATCGTGTGACTCGCAACTTAATTTTTCTTTGTTTGCATGTCGATGTAATAATATTATCTAGCTCAACCAGCCAAACTTCTGAAACATGCTAGCCTGATGGTAATGTAATCCAACTCTTATGTGATGTAATCAAACTTTGTGAATTAGGTAGCAATTCCCAAAATTCCAAGCCCATTGAAAATTTCCAAAACTTTCCATGGAAAGTTTCCAACCCTTTGCAATCTTAGTTAACTCATTGCTTCCAAGATTCTGTAATTCCCATCAGTTAACACTCGGTACATCCAGTTCCTACAGGCAACAGGTAAAACGTGTATCTACATGTACGCTGAAAAATTTGTCAGACACACACAACTGTTTACAGGGGCATGACTGGAACTTTTCTCAAGGCCGACTTTGCCAGTCCTCAGCCTCGTAATGCCGTGACTCGGACTCGTCCTCGGCCTCGCACCATGCGGCCTCAGTGATTTGGGTCGAGGCCGGGTCGAGGCCACAAGATTTTATATAATCTGGTGAACCTAAGAATAAATCCTGTTTGATTTGTTTGGACATGGATTTTGAAGTATTTTCAACTACGAGTAATATGCCAAAAAGAATTATGGGAATACTAATAACTTGAAGCTAAGTAAATTCACTTCTGATTGATATGGCTTTGTTTTACCCAGCTTAAGTTTCAATTATTCATATGGGTCAATGTTTCACTCATGATGTCGCTGCTCTGTACTGCAACAAGACAGTGCACTGTGAAAGTCGATGTCCGTTTATCAGCTGAATGTTCTGAAGAGATATAGTCATTTACAATTACATCAAATATTGTTTACCTCAAAGTCAAGAACTTTTGCTTTAATTTGTTTTAATTTTTCCTAAATTGATAAATGTCAGTAATTGGTTGATTTGAATGAATGGTTGATTGGTTAAAAGATTGTGTTTAATTAATTGTAAGATTTCAAAGTAGTTTTAAGGGTTAATATTTTGCCCTAAAATATTGCATTATTTTGTAAGTTGGTGACTCGGACTCGGCCTTGGAGATTGGTGACTCCGACTCGGACTCGGCCTCGGACAATAGTGACTCGGACTGGACTCTGCCTCGGAAGAAGTGACTCGGACTCGGCTTTGCCTCGGAAAGGTGATGTCTCGACTACAACACTGGTGTTCCCAGAGGTGTGCCTGACAGAATCCTTCTAGTACTGACAGATGACAAGTCAACAAGCAAATGAGAGATCCTCTGTTATTTTACCAAACAGAATCACAAATGACCCCAAAACTTCCTACCAATGGGGGGTGGGCAGTGGCGTACCTGGCATGCGTCGTTAGGGGAAGCAATTTGTGCAGCCTTTGCAGCTGACTTCAAAAGTCCTGCAAGTCTAGAAAAAGCTGATTGGCGGTGAGGGGGGCGGAGGGAATGACTGAAAATTTTTTTTGGGGGGGGCTCAAATTTCTTGGGGTCACATTTTTTTGTGGGGGGGCGGTCCTTTTGGTACATGGTCCCCCTCCTCAGATCAGCTGACAGGCAAAAAAGGATTCTTGGGTGACGTTTTTATAGGGATGGGGCGGTCTTTTTGCGTACATGGTCCCTTCCCAAATCAAGCTTGACAAGCAAAAGAAAAAAAAAGGTCCCTTCTTCCTCGCTGGGGTGGGGGGCGGCGAGCGAGGGGGCAGGTAATACGGAGGGGGGGCCGGTCGGCGGAGCTGGGTGGGGGGGCCCGGCCGGACGGCTAGTGGGGGCCGGGGGTGTCGGGGGGGGTGGGGGCATCTCCCCGCGCCTCCTGAGGTACCTCGTTGGAGTGGGTGTTTACCCCTTCCCCCCCCCCCCCCCCCCCCCCCCCCCCCCGGGGCCCCCAAACAACTGTCCACACACAGCCTGTGACAGATAATGCCACCACACAAGATTGCACTTATCCCCATAAGCCTTCCAGAGAAGCTCAAGCTCAGGAAATCAGATTGATTCCGCTCCTTGTTTGTGCCACTCCAACTTGTGACAAGGGTGTATCAGGGACATGTCTTTACAGCAGGTCAGAGAAGGGCACCGAGTGAGATGAGTGAGAGAGAATGTTGATTAGATGCTTGCGCAACACAATAACATGGGCTGTTGGTCAATTGATTTTACGTCATGGGCGTGGCTATCGCAGTCTCATTTCTTTTTTGTCACACCTCATATTCACAGTTGATTTTTTTTTGGCTCTTTGGACAAATTGTTATTAAAAATATGACAAATTGTTGTACCTGTGCAGATAGGCCTTTAACAAAGCATTAAGTCTATGGCACTAAGAGCCTTTATGTATGGGTATGACAAAAATGTGGTTATTTCTACATCAACCTCAAAATGCAGTATAGTGATTCAATCAGGTGCGTAGCATCCAAAGAAACCTTTGTCGTAAATGGCTGCCAAATCCCCACAATTGTCACTCAAAAAAATTACAAATTTTCGGAACATCTTCAATCCGGATAATAATGATAATAATACCACAATGCTTATATGGCGCATATTCCTGCCAAATGTGTCTCTATGCACTTTTTGAAAGAAAAAGAAAATGTTAAGAAGATGCTGGGAACTGTAATGATAACTCGGTAAAAGTACTTTGTGAATAAATATGTTTTGAAGGTGGATTTAAACGTACTTTGGAACATATTTTGTGTGTAGGATGGATGGACGGAACTGCCCTATTGTCACAGGACCACTGGTTGTGAAAGAGTACCAAAACAAAAATATCGTTGGTTGTCCGGCAGAAGGGCCCTAGCAAATGTTCCCGACAGAAATGCCTTAACATTTGATATTTGCACTTAACAGACTGACAGAAGGACCTAAAAATATGATACGTCCTTGATTTCATGTGAACAGAGCCAATGGTTTTCAAGTTAGAGGCAATTAAATAAGGCAATATTTCTCAAATTAGAGAAAATTTACTGTTAAGGCCCGTCTGCCGGGAACAAATGCGAGGGCTCTTCTGCTGGACAACCAAAGATATATTGAAATATGCTTATACAAAGATATTACAGTAACATACTTAAAACTATTTATCAAGAATGATCAGCTTTTATTTATATGTAAACCATATTTGATTATTTTCAAAAGTATTGTAGGCTATCAGTTTCAAGGAGCTCACCTGAAGTTATATTATTCTAGTAATACAGAATTACTTTTGCTATCCGTATACCTGTCCCCAATTTGATTGCCATTTGCAAGAAACTTGTAGACGTGTTTTGTTTCTTTGCCTCTTAATTTGTTTAACTTAATTTGCTCATTGATTCAGTTGGCTATTTGCAATTGGAGATAAGCTACTAGTAGTTTTACAAGACAAGTCTTATTGCTAAGTCATGTAAACAAATTTACTTTTACATGCAAAGACTTCTGATATACAGTGCAGTCATGAACATTGCAAATGTGCCCTGCAGTGTGAAAACTGGTAAACCCATCACCTTTGAATTAAGCTTTGTTTATTGACTGATATTAAATGTAGATATGGTACTTGGAGATATATGGGTTTTTTTTTCGAGTATCCTATGCTACTTTCTGTATTTTTTCCTCATCTGCTGTTTTTGCCATCAAAATTTCTACAAAAAATTGTTCAGTTGTCTTTTAATTGTGTAAATTAAACAAGAAAATTATATTTTTGTACTTCTCAAAAGTGTTTTAATTTACTCTGTGGTATGACTTTATATTTTCCATCAGTTATATACAAGCAAAGTTCCCTCACTATTTATCCACACCCTCAAAAAGGTTTAGTCAAAGGTACAAGCATTACTCCCTGATGTCCTTCTATCAGGTTGAAACGAATTGTTATTTATTGTATTGTATTTTGATCATATTTTATGTAACATTCAAGAAAAAGTGAAAAACTTAAACAGTGATATTCCAGGTTCTCATAGTTTGAGGTGTAACAGGCAAGATGGCTCAGTTGGCAGAGTGTCCACCTCTTGACCAGGAGATTGCGAGTTCAACTCGTGGTCGGGTCATACCAAAGACCATTATAAAAGTAGTACCTACTGCCTCTAGCCTGGCGCTCAGATATCTAGATGGTGTAGGGAGTTAAATGCATGGGGTTACCAGAGGACTAACCCCCACTGTAGTCAAACTGTCTTGTGCAGCCATGTGACTTAGGGTTACGGAAACGGAAATAGGCACCACCCAATGTTCTACTATAGGAGTGGGACGGATTTAACTTTAATAGTTAAAGTGTACCAATACCGTAAAAATCAAGTTTGTGTACAACTAGAATACACTACATATAACCGCACTTCAGTTGTCTCAGCTCATGATGTAATCCATATTTTGATAAATCAGATCAGAATCTGTACAATATTCCAGCACTCGTGCTCTGCACGTTTTAAGTTCTGCTCCGTAAGCACCGATTTTTACATATATGTGTGTGCGTTTTGGCTATACGCGTACGGTTTTGCTAACTATCGGAAGTTCAGCATGGATATTAATTGATACTCTGGGTGTATGTGTTAATGATCAAGACATACGCGGACAAATTATAGATAAGGTGATCGATCGATTGATAGAATCAGTTGATTGAGTAGTCTATTTCAAGTCGTGTTTTGTTTTTACTTGTTTGAAATTTATATTCAAACCCCAATAAACAAAATTTGGAGTGATCACAAGTGCCAATACTTAACAAAGGGCATGCCACAAATATATTCTACATATATAGCAAACAATTTATCCAGGGTATTGGTACACTTTAAAGGTAAATGTAACTGAGCACGTTTGAAATTATGGTACTACTATACAACAGTCTTCCCTCAGTGCATTTATACAATTTTTGCTTGACAAATTTATCAACTCTAACCAAAAATGCAAATCTTAAAGCTGTAGTTTGAATTATATGTATATATTTATAAAAGAAGTGTATTAATGTATATTATGTATCATTCCAAAATTGAACTTGGATATGTAACAATTTGGGCAAGAGATGTGCTGCAAAAATGGGTGAATTAAACCTACCATATATGAATATAAGAAAGGTTGAATATGTGGTATAAATAAAGTATTTGGAATATGTATTTACAATTCACAACATTGTGTGAGTGTGATGTCATTTATATAGATCTGTTCGTTTTCCATGTTGATGCTTATAAAATCTGTAAAATGGTTTCAGACTTGAAAACACAACAAAACAATTCACTAACTGCAAGTATTGCAATTTTTATGCCTCTACAATGAAGTTTCCGGAGGCATTATGTTTTCGGGTTGTCCGTCCGTTAACGGTTCTCGTTACTGCGATAACTTAAGAACCGATAATCGGATTTTGATGTAAGAAGGAGCAAGTATGAACTATGGGGCAACAATGAACTGATAGATTTTGGAGCTGAAAGGTCAAAGGTCACAGGGCCTAAAATATATATGATTTCGGCTCGTTACCGCCATAACTTGAGAATGGCTGGTCGGATTTTGATGTAACTTGAATGAAGTATGTATTATGAAGCAACAATGAACTGATTAGATTTTGGGGTTAAAAAGTCAAAGGTCACAGGGCCTAAAACGTCTGATTTAGGCTCGTTACCACCATAACTGAAGAACGGCATGTTGAATTTTGATGTAACTTGGGTGAAGTATGTATTTTATGGCACCGATGAACTGATTAGATTTTGGATTTGAAAGGTCAAAGGTCACCAGGCCTAAAATATGTCAGATTTTGGCTCATTACTGCGATAACTTGAGAACGGCCAGTCGGATTTTGATGTAACTTGGGTAAAGTATTTATTATAAGGAACCAATGAACTGATCAGATTTTGGAGCTGAAAGGTCAAAGGTCACGGGACCTAAAATATATCTGATTTGGGCTCGTTAAAGCGATAACTTGAGAATGTTTCGTCGGATATTGATGTAACTTGAGTGAAGTAAATGTTATGAGGCACCAATGAACTGATCAGATTTCAGGGTTAAAAGGTCAAAGGTCAAAGGTCGCATGGCCCCATACTTGATGTCTTTACCAGATAACTTGAGAACGACTTATCAGATATTGATCAATGTAACTTGGGTGAAGTATGTATTGTAGCGCATTGATGAGATTTCAGAGTTCAACGATCAAGGGTCACGATGCCCCGTACATTTTAAGTTTGGAATTGGACGGAGGTGCGGAGGCATATCCCATCGGCTGCGCGCAGCCGAATTGCTCTAGTTTTCTTCTTGCATTGCCAGAAGCGGTGTGATTTTCCATGTTATAGCACCCTGAATAGCATGCCAACAAGATTTCTTTACATACTCATGACACTGTGAATGTTGTATGTGTGCACCTTGGCAAACTGTTGTCCATTTGTGGTCCACTTTTTACAAATACACACTCTGTCGTGGAAAATCCTGGGTATGGACCTGAGACCCTTACATGAGAATCCCATTTATACTCCTGCTTAAGGCTAGTCTGGCTGCCAGATGTAGTGAATGGACCAGT
>JZLH01S0217903.1:0-13381 GCA_001188425.1 Eucidaris tribuloides
CTTGGGGACTAAACCGGATTTAAAACCTGGATTACTACTACTACATTGATTGATTGATTGATTGATTGATTGATTGATTGATTGATTGATTGATTGATTGATTGATTGATTGATTGATTGACTGAGTTGCCCGATTGCCTGACTGGTTGATTGACTGATCGATGGTTTGAGCAATTGATTTATTAATTAATTGCTTCAATCGTTTGAATAAGCGGAGGGCCGAGGGCAGAAAATTGGAGTTTCGTTTCACCGTCTGTACAAACTAAGTAGACCATGTTTATTTTCAAGCTTAAAGCATATCAACCAATATTCAAGAGGTCTACCTCAAAAAAATTGTTGCGAACACCTCCAAATCCAAGATGGCGTCCAAAATGGCCGCCATTTCGATGAAATTATATTTTTTACGATTAAATTTGTTTTAAATATCCAATTCCCACAAATGAGGTGTCATTTTGAAGGAAATTAAATTTCCTACAATTTGATACCACACTTAATAGGTTTCGGGTGATTTTCATGATGATTTTGGGTAAAAAAAAATTGTTTTTTGACATTTTTTTCCCCCAAATCGAAAATATCAAAAATGCATATTTTCTCGTAAATCAGAATCAGGGGTAGGATTTTTTTTTGAAAATATGTGTTAAGAAGAAGCGTTTCTGGGCATGGTTAACACATATTTAAACATTTGTATTACTTCTTTCTATCAATATTCCATCTTTGCTAGATCGCTTCATATATATACTAATATTTTCATTGTAAAATATTTTTTCGTCCCGACATTTTTTTTTTTGGGGCGTGGGGGGGGCTTGAGCAATTTTTTTTTTTTTTTTGGGGGGGCGGGCTAAAAGCCCCCCCCCCGTAGAGACCGCGCCTGCTGCCTATGGATTTTACCTGCTAACTGTTCAAAGGTCACATGGGCCTTATTTAATCTCATTGGCTCTCTACATACCATGGCTTAACTTGAGCTTATTCCAACATTACCGTCAATTGGCATGGGGATTGGCGCGACTGCGCAGGCATTACCATGCGACTCGGCCGTAGTCCGAACTGCCTCTAGTTTATTTTATTAATGCATCATATCCTTAACCCCAAATGCTCATTCCCCATTAAGTCCAGACCTATAACTTCCACATCATAAGTCATTGCATAAAAGTAAGTTATGCTGGTCAGGAACATGAGCTGTTTTAGGCAAGTAATTTGGTATATTTTCAAATTTAATATATAAAATCCAAAAAGTAAGTAGAATATAATAAATTAATAATAGTCCATTTGTTATTAAAGCGCATCATTCACCGGATTTACCTCAGTCTCAATTGCGCTTGGATATTATTAACCTGGGTCCACTGGCCCTACGATCATACAGCCACTAACCTGCCACAGTACATCGTAGCCCACCATTTCCACTTTCCCTTGAGCAGTATTTCTTAAGGCGAGCTGCCATTAAGGCGCCATTCAACGCCGCAGACACAACCAAGTCATTCTCACACCTAACCGATCGTTACCCATTCTACTCTGGGGGTCCGAGAGCTGTCAAACAGCCCAGTATTAAAATGTCTTGCTGAAGGACATTAATGAAATGAAAGTAAGAATGAAGCACCACACTCACTATAAAGCGCTGCGTATATTAAACCAGTGTTCAGTTTGAAAAAATCTGAGCTGCATTGATCCCATGCTACCAGTGATCTCTGACATGGTTCTAAAAAATGAAGCCCTGAAAAAAATTGCACGTTTAAAACGATCAGTAAGTGATTAGTACAATGAAAGGGATTATTCAAAGAGAAAACAAGGCGGAAATGCGATGTAATAAATGATTCATTTGTACTCTCTCTGTATTTTAGATCGGCCAACCTGCCAATCTATAATTTTTTTAATAACACATGTCAGGAAATATTGAACCAGCGATTCGAACCCGTCATCTACAGCTATCGCGGCTGCGACAATACCACCGAGCTATCGCTGTAGTTACCGGCTATTGGCACGACGAACAAAGGAACAAATACCAAGCGATCACATTTCTGACATTGTGTTAGGTTACGTAAGTGCTCTTCAAAAGTAAAAATCATATGAGCAGACCATTCCAGCTTTCCCCCCATAGACTGCTGTCGCTGTGCAGAATTTCTATCGCCACCGATAGGAAATATAATGTTGGCCAATTTGTATTCTGCACGTGTCTGACGTAAGTGACAGCATAACTGTCCAAAATTTTGGTTCTAAGGCTTTTATTTGTCCATTCAAACATTGTCAGAATGTCAGATAGCAAAGTTCTGACAATTTTTTAAACGTTGGTCGGTCCACAGTGTTATATCAGCGCTTTAAATGGCAAATGTGTTACACCTAGTAGCGTAGCCAGCTTTTGCATTGGGAGGCGGGGGAGGGGGGGCAAGGCACCCGGAAATATGTACCGACAAACTCCCGACCGTTACGACAATGTCATGTGTATAATCGATAACAGTTTAAATGATTTACGATGATAGTGAATAATTAATACACAGGGGCGGATCTAGCTTTTTGGTAAGGTTTTTTTTTTTGAACGAATGGTGATAGGAGAAAAAATGCATATGTTTGCGTGCGAAGCGCGCCGAAAATTTTTACATTTGAAAAATGCAATTTATTTCAATATTTTTGTCGGTTTATGAGATATTTCATCGGTACAAAATTATTTTTTTGTCGGTCCGCATGTACCGACGGAGTCCTTCGTGTACCGACAAAATTCCGAAAAAGCATTATTGGGGGGTACACCGCAGACCAATAAATTACTTCTCCATGATATGTCGTGTTGTGTTCATACGATCTGTAAAAGTGAAATAAGGAAGTCAGATCATGCGCCATTTCATTCCAGTATTTGCTGTTATTTTGACAGGACAGTGAAGTTAGTTTTAGTGATCTCACATATTCCTCGGAAATTTCAGGGAGTTTCTACCATGATTTTATGTCTGATTATTTGTGTTTCAGTCACGAAAGCTATTGGTGCAGGTGAGTCCGATATCGTTACAAAAAAATACATATTCGGCGTCTTACCCGATTTCTTTATGGAGGCCACCTGCTTAAGTTTTCTTTTATTTGCGTATAACCCGAAAAAATGTAAATTTCATAATTTTTTATCGGGGAAAATTATCTTAAAGAAGTTGTAGTTTTTATATACTCAGTAGTCACTGCATTGCGCTGTGGAAATTGTCTATTCGTACGTGTTATTATTATTTGTTTACTTATTTATTTATTTATCAATTCATTTTTTTGAAGTGCGATTCGGCTAGCAGGGCCTGTTTTTTGTTTTTTTGAAAATTTGGTCTGTCGGTCAAAAAAGAGCCTCCTCCTTCATTTTTTTTCCAAAGAGCCAGGACACTAAACATGTTTTTTTTTTTATTTTACCTAATCATTTCGGTTTAAAATGGAAGTCAAGGCTCGGACTTCTGCATAGCTGGTACGATAGGCTGGTGTGGACAATCAGTCATCACGTTTTCTTGATTACATTTTATATTAAAGATCAAATTTAGTACTTGCAGAAGAGTACCATTCTAATATCATCTGTTTTCAAACCTTCTGTAAACAGATGGTATTTTGAAAATGTCACTACAGTACAGGAGAAAGTAGTTGAAAACAATAGAACACTCCGTTTTGAACAAGTCCTGTACATATATCCCCATTGCTGACAAAGTATACCACCGAAATTAATATGTGGGACAATGTTGATTGTTGATAGTGCAACTGAGGGATACATAGGTGGAAACTTTACTTGTTTAAAGTTCCAATCCTACAACTATTTATTATATTTGAAGTGAATTAGTCCAATATTATAATGCAAATGTAATATACTTTCACCTGAAAACCAATGAAATGCGGAATTTTGGTGAAAGATTTTCCATCATCAACCAGTATACTCTAGAACCTCTTTAATTTGCAATGTGATTTTTGTAGAAGAATGGTCTATATTGTGAACATTTATAATTAACGTATTGGCCAAAAACACACAATATCACGTGTATATATTGTTTGTATGACACATGATTTTGTAAAAAGGTTAAGTTCGTGTCTCATTAAAAGTTGGAAACAATACATGAAATAAATGAAATGGAATAAAATGATACGTAATTTAAAGGAATGCAGAAATATAGGGATTCCGGTTTTCTTTCCATTTGATTCGTTTTCAGTCGATGTTATCTTGAAGATTGAATCCCATTCCATACATCCTGTAGTAGGGTATGATTTTTTACGTAATTGGATCACGTTGACACACTCCAGACATGTTGATGTGTGCCTTCATATTTTATGACCTTTGTGTCGAGGACATATCTAGATTCACGAAATGAAACTCAAACACACACACATTTACACAAATACATATGAAGAGAGACAGACAAACCAACAAAGACGAACACAAAACACAGTGACATTCGGAGGCAGACCGACGAATGAAGCTACACACACACACACACACACACACACACACACACACACACACACACACACACACACACACACACACACACACACACACACACACACACACACACACACATACACACCACAGCACACACACACACTATTATCCACCACCCCCACACACATAACAAAACAAACAAACAAACACCATCACATACATACACACAACAAAACAACATAAACCTACACGTACGGTTATCTTCATTCTTCCTTTATTATCTCTATTTTTGGACACATAATGATATTGAGACATAACTTACAAAAGTACCTTGTTTTTAGGTGTTTTGTTTTAGTTTTTTCAAATGATGTATAAATATGTCTTAATGTATTATGTGCTATTTATTTTAACCGTAGTTTTGTATACTTTACTTATGTAATTGTAATTTGTATTTTAAACTGCCTCGATGAAAATCAGCATTGTGTTGATTGTTATTCCTTCTTGAATAATGAATGAATGTATGAATATATATATATATATATATATATATATATATAAGTAAATAAATAAATAAATTAGTAAATAGATAAATAGTATTTATTCCATTAGATTTGTAGGATTGTTATGTGATTTTTTATATTTTGTTTAACTTTCATTAAGAAAGTCAAATAAATGTGACTAAATGCGCTCAAGGCACATTCTAACAATGTCGAATTCTTAATCTTTGTCTTATTTTTAACACTAGAGTTAATGCCATACATCATGGAAATGTACGGGATAGGTGGTTTCAATCCCCATGTTTGACTAACACTGAGGTACTTGTGCACTGATGTCCTTGAATCTACAATTCAACACGGCCAGACAAACACAAGCAAACATAAATAAATGCGCGTGCGCGCACACACACACGCACACACGCACACACACACACACACACACACACACACACACAACACACACACACACACACACACACACACACACACACACACACACACACACACACACACACACACACACACACACACACACACACACACACACACACACACACACACACACACACACACACACACACACACACACACAAACACACACACACATACGAACACACACAGCACACGGGTGGGTCCGCACTAGATTTTACCTTTTTGTTAATACATGTATTTACGTGAGATGTCATCGAATTTTGATATTTTTGTTCCCTTGCCTCTAATTTCGTCAACTAGATTTGGATGAATGTCCTGGAACCAAACGGAAATGTTATGACGGTTCAACGTGTGGATACTCGAGAGGGAAATATCGGTGTGAATGTCCTGCGGGATATACTGACTACGGGAAATGCTCCGGTAAGTTCCTACTTCCATCTGATTCCTCGTTCAGTGTCATAATTAGTTTGTAGTCCATTGATGAAACTATTATGGTACTCCAAGAATTGCAAAAATCCCCCATGAAAAAATTGTCCAATAGCGTTATATATGTTGGCGTGTTTATTGACTTTGCTCAAGCTTTTGATACAATTAATCATAAAATTTTACTAAAGAAATTAGAACATTATCGAATTCGTGGTATAGCTTTGCAATGGTTCCAAAACTATTTAGCTTACCGACAACAGTTTGTGAATTATGACGGTAGAATATCTTTAAATAAAACAATGACATGCGGTGTCCCTCAGGGTTCGGTATTAGGACTTACTTTATTTCTTATGCACATCAATGATTTACCTAACTCGTCAACATACTTTAATTTCCGATTGTTTGCCGATGACTCAAATTTATTCCATACGTTCAAATCTGATGAAAGCAACATTGACTTATTTGAAATAAGTCGAAATCTGAAGGCCGTTACTGCCTGGTGCAATGCAAACAAACTTACCATTAATACTGATAAAACTAAGTATATGTTGTTCAAAAATAGACGTAAAAATTTTTTAACGTCGAGCCAGGTGTTAATGAATGGCAAACCTTTGAAATTAGTGGAATCAATTTCTTTCCTTGGAGTATGTATTGACGAAAAGCTTACGTGGAAGAAACATATATATAGTGTGTGCGATGTAGTCAGCAAAAAATTGGAATATTGTAAAGAATACGCCACTTTGTTTCTCGGGAAATTCTAGTTATGTTGTATAATGCATTTATTCTTCCTCATATAACGTATGGATTAGAAGTGTGGGGGTGCCGCAAAAAAGACAAGTCTGAATCCTGTTTTAATTCTGCAAAAACGCATTTTACGGGTAATTACTTTCAAAGGTATTAATCATCATTCAGCGCCATTATTTAGTGAACTAAAAGTGCTAAATATTTACCAACAATATCGTTATGTAACTGTTATGTTTATGCGTGATTTGATTAATAACAATCTACCTCATAAATCCATTGATTATTTTTCATTCCTTAATCATCCATATCAAACAAGAAACAAACAGAAGTGCAATATTAAAGTTACAACTATTAAAACGAATTTGGGAAAACAATCAATTTCGTATTCTGGACCATAAATATGGAACAATCTTTCAATGGATTTAAGAAAGATCACTTTACGGAAAAGTTTCTCTCAAGCACTTCAAAAACATATTCTTGAGGAAAATCAACCAGCTGAGTGAGTTTGTGGTTGTTGTTATTGTTTTTCTATCATTGCGACTGAATCCCTGTATTGTGTACATAGTGTAAATATGTTAAAGTGATAGGCTAACATTGTGGAGCTTCAATTTAAAAAATTGTCAAATTTTGATATCTGAGCTACATAGTAGTGTTCAAATGGACAAATAAACACCCTAGCATACAAAAGTTTGGAAAGTTACACTGCCAATGGCAAGTTATGCATGAATAAACAATAAAAACTCGGGGCGAGTTTTAATAGCCTAAGTGTACACACAGTAAGTCTATTGGAGGAAATGGACAAGTGAATCTGGTCAACTTACGATTTTCACTTTTTTAAAGCACTAAATAATCATTTTCAAATATAATTTTTTCAGGGCTTCATTTTTAGACCTCATCAAAGACACTGGTAGCATGGGGAATCATGTGGCTCAGATTTTTTTTAACTGTGGTAAATGTTAACCAATATCTTTAAAATTAAATCTTTTGTTTGCATAGATTACAACTTTATTGAACATTTTAAAATATCAAATTTAGTTATCTTTATAGTATCGTATCCTGTGGATACTCCCTTTCCTGTCACTCTTCCCTTCCATCGTCTATGTTTATTTATTTATTTATTTATTTATTTATTTATTCATTCATTCATTTATTTATTTATTTATTTATTTATTTAATTAATTGTTTTCAAATTGTCTTAATTTTAATTTTTGGTTGGTTTTGCATTTCATTATATTTCCATAATTGCAAAGTCATATTAAAATTACATCATTCTACGGGACCTATAGTATAAGCATGCTTTTTTTATGTAGGTTCCACCACTTTTGGTTTGTCTCAAAAAACGTGTATAATTCTAAATTATTGCTACATTATGTTTTAAAACAAACAATGTTAATTTTATATTAATTTGTATATATTTTTATTATTTTATATGCAATGTTGATGTAAGTGTTCACATGTGATATATGTTATTCTTGTTCAAAAGTGGAAATAAATTCATTCGTTCATTCATTCATTCATTCATTCATTCATTCATTCATTCATTCATTCATTCATAATACGTGAGTAATGTTCCGTTGGTTTAGGTAATGAAATCAGATATAATTAGGATATGCAATGATGTGCCTCCATATTTCATGACTTTTGTGTCAAATATGACATTATGCAGCTGTATATGTTTTGCTTTAGTCTAAACATCAGAGTTGATGACATGTGTGGAAATCAGAGGGATAAGTGGTGTTCCGCCCAATTTCTAAATTATACTGTTCCTTGATAATTGCGTTCTTATGTCTTTAAATGCACAATTAAACACAAACAGACGAACAAACGCACACAAACACATGTAACACAAAGGCGCATTCACACTTAACACATAGGTGGTACAAAACTTGAAACTACAGTATATTCTTGGGGGGTATTTATCGGAAATTTCATTAGTTTTTATATGTTTGCTCCATTTCTTACAATATATCATCAATCAGATTTGGAGGACTGTAAGTGTCCTGGAGGTTCGACGTGTGTCAGTGACTCCGATTGGAATGAATATCAGTGTCATTGTCGCCCGGGATTTCGGTACGACGGGGAATGCAACGGTATTAGCTCCTAACTTCATCTTTTTCACATTTTACATGCACCTCCCTGGTGTTAATTAGTTTCTAGTCTATTCATCAAACTGAGTATATGTCCATTATCGTTAGGAAGTAATGTTTGACGTACATAAGTCAGGTAATTAAATCCACAATTCAGGCGCTATCGTGTGCCTATATGGTATTACTATTGCGTCATTGTTGAGTACGTATAATTCACGGAACGAAACTCAATGAAAACAGTTAAACACAGTCATACGAGTATCAAAGGGGTGTTTTAGGGTGTTCAAATACCCAATTTTGCACGTGTTTACCCCCAAACACCCCCTTTTCAATTAGAAAAGAGGTAGGCATAAATAGTACTTAAGCCGTACGAGTCAGCAAAAGTTCGAGAAACATTTTTGTAACAGGCCTAAAATGTAATCACCATAAAGGGTATTATGGCAATGTTTAGAGAAATTTTTGCACATTTTGCACATTTTATGTCTCCTTTTCAAGAAATAGCCCTTGATTCTATTTTGGGAGTGTCCCAAGTATTCAGCTCAGTATTGAGATCCCCCATCCCCAATTCCTTGAAAATGACTTACGCCCAATGTGGCAAAAGTATACAACTATGGACAAAGCTGCGATATAAAGCAAAATGAAATGGATAATTGATTATGTGAAATAAATCATCTGCATTTTGTTATTCTTCCTTTCTTCTCTGTGTTTTTCTCCCAATATCATAACTAGATGTGAATGAATGTGATGAAGGCAGTCATCGGTGCTCCACCAAATCAACGTGTGTTAATGCTCCTGGGGGATATTGGTGTCAGTGTCCTCCGGAATATAGCGGGGAGTACTGTGACGTTTGTAAGTATTTGGTCTACCATGACCAGTTTCTGTGCTATGTCAGTCGGCAGGTTTAATAATAAAGCTAATAGGCCTACCATGTTACTTCAAGAAAGCGGGACTGCCCCGCACTTAATCTGGCCGTCACTGTTCTGTAGTAGTATGTTATGTTGGTAAATATTTAGGTAGGTCTACATGGTTCATTCACAAATCTCGTAACATTATCATGTACACCTTTATATTGTATCTAAAATATTGACTGCTCATGAGGATAGTGGTGGAATATCACTCCCAAGGTGATCTTCATACCGGACCTTCTATGATAGAAGGGTCGGTATGAACAGCACCGAGGGAGCGATAATTGAAACCACTATTCGATTACGGAGCAGTCAATATTTGTTTTATATACCATGTATGCCTGATCCTCTCCCTAATAGCAGACTGACGTCTTAAAGACGACATTAACTGGTCAACTGGTCGCCAACTGGTCATCAAGCCATACGTCGTAACGATGACTATTTCACGACGTCAATATGACGTCTTCATGTGACCACTTTAACGACGTCTTTTTCAGACCAGAATGTGACGTGATATTTACGTCAATTATTTACCACTTTTTTTAACGCTGCCCATAAAGACCTGTTTTACGTCAATCAATAAAAGTCATTTTACGGCTTTTTTCAAAACACTAAATTTAAATGAATTTGAAGAAGAAATGAAGTATATCTTACATGATGAAATTGGAAGTCGAAACATTTTTTAGAGCACAGTATCGTGCAGACGGGCATTTATCGAGCCATTTAGCCCCAAAGCAAAATATCATAAAATTTATTTTATTTATCTATTTGTTTTCTGAGGGTCTATTTAGTGGAGTGTACAAGTATGGGTATATATAGGAGTCCAAACTCATTATAATGTTAAGGAAGGGTTAGAAATGTGGAATAGAATTAGGAAAAAATTTGGTTTAGGATTAGGATATACAGTGCGTATCAAAAAAAAAACGGGACAGTTTTGAAAAGTCTGTTAAAATTTTGTTTAAAAATTACGATGTCTATATTTTGGTGTTAATAGATACTCTGAAGTTTTATCTTTCAAATGCTATTAAAAAACATGAGTTTCGTTCATGCTTGAGCGAACACGGAATGTTTTTGTCAGGGGTTCAAAAAAAGGCTTGCGCCAAAATGGCAGAAAATGAGAAATATGATCATCAAACTTCCTTTTAACCTTTTCATTATCTGGGCCATTATTTCGATTGTAAATGATTTTGAAGCATCATTCAAAGGCAAGGCAAAGATAATGAAAAGCTTTAAGAGATTTCGCAGGGGCGTAGCTAGGCGGGGGGGCTTTGGGGCACTTAAACCCCCCCCATAATTGTGTGCCCCCACCCCGAAAGTAATGACCGGGACAAATTTTTTGACTGGTATTATGAGGAAAAACTATTTGGTCATCTCCCGATCCCCCCCCCATACCCCTGTCCACCCCCCCCCCCATCCCACCCGGCGTTGTAGTTTGCTCTACGTGTGTGTGGCTGGGGTTAATATGTTGGACCTGGATTTGAGAAAAATAATTTTAGTCACTAAAACAGAGCTAGGATTGGCTGCCCCTAAAAAATTTAAGGCCCCCAGTACCTCCCAAGCCTGAAAAATTCTAGCTATCACTGGAGTCTGCTGAATAGCAGAAGTCTGATGATCATGTTTTCTCAATTTCTGCCATTTGGCGGTCAGCCTTTTTTTTGAACACCTGACAAAAACGTTCCGTGTTCACTCAAGCATGAACGAAACTTATTTTTATTAGTGGCATTTGAAAGATAAGACTTCAGAGCATCTATTAACATCAAAATATAGACATCATAATTTGAAACAAAATTTTTATGGACTTTTTAAAACTGTCCCGTTTTTTTTGATACGCACTGTATAGGATAGGATTCGTAGGTATAGAATAGCTGTTGGGTGCTAATGTAATATGATAAGCCCATATTGTAGTTTTTACATCATTTATTGAGCGTTAAGACGTCATTTCCTGACGTCATAAAGACGTCTTTACAACGTCTTCTATTGGTCATAAACATGTCGTCATGACGTCATAGAGACTTCATATTAGTCAAAAAAGTCGTCTTTATGACGTCAAGTAAATGACTACGCTCCCATTTTGAATGAAGGAATGCATAATTGACAGTTGTTGTACAAGACGTGTGCCGATTGTTGATTGATTGAGAGGATTGCATGGGAGGGGGTTCTCCTCCCAGGGTAAGAAAATTCGACATTTTTATTTTGAATATGTGTTTTCAGGCCCATTTGCAAAAAGTGTAGCGGTTGTTGATTGGAGATAAAATAGGGAGGGTCTGGAAGGGTTTTTTCCCTCTTATGGTGAGAAAATATCAAATTTTTGATTGATGATAAATTGGGTAGGGTCTGGGAGGGGGTTCCCTCCTAGGTTAAGGAAATTCGATATGTTTACCTTAAAAATGTTTGTTTTTCAGCCCATAGAATTGATAGTCTTAACATTGATAATCAGTCAATTACAAACAGCGGCGACATTATTGAAGCCTTTAACTCATATTTTACTAATATTGGACCTGAACTTGCCTAAAAAATACAGTATTATAACGTTCATTTTATTCAATATCTCCCCGAACCACAAAATACTACAATAATTTGTAATCGCACAAATGAAGACGAAATAATAAAAAAAAACAGTTTACACATTAAAATCTAAACAAATCATTAGTGTATGATGGCATAAGTACGAAATTGTTAAAACCAATAATGCATTACATTGTTTCCCCTTTATAGGGCATACAGTTAATTTATCTTTGACGACCGGAACTTGTTCCAATTTGTTAAAAAATCAAAAGTAGTCCCCGTATATACATAAAAAAATTACCCAACTAGGATAACTAATTACCGCCTGGTTTCATTATTGACATTCATATCAAAAATTTTAGAAAAAAATATTTATACAAGACTAGAATCGTTTTTGTCAGTAAACAAAATCCCAAATCCTTCCCAATTTGGCTTCAGAAAAAAAAATCAACCGATTTTGCAATTGCTCGAGACACTTATAAGACACCATTTTTTTAATTTCTTAAAAAATTAATGAAAGTAACACTTTTAAACAAATACACGTTATAAGTATATAATATATCATTTCCTCAGCAAAAGTATTATATCGTTTTAATGAACTCTCAACACCGTCATAATACAAAATTTGTAATTTTGTTTATGAAATAGTACTATTTTCTTACTGCAATTGACATGCATTTAGACACTGATGGAAATGTAATTTATCTTTAATATAAAGGAATATAACATAAATCCATCAAAAAATATTTTTTTACATTTCCCTGTAAACAAGAGCCATGTATCACCCCACCCTTCCTCCAGTCCCTTTTCTGTTCCTACACCAACATTGATTTAAACTTATCTGAGGGACTGTCACTGCATGAAGTAATATTTTTTGTGACGATCCCTGCAAATTAAATGTAAAATAATACAGAAATGGTTCACTCTACATTATATTATGTGCTAAACAGATTGAACAAGTTATTAATTTTGTATATCTATGTATGTTCATGTGTATATCGCATCATTTTTAAATACTTTTGAAAAATTGAATATTATTATTTTCGTACATCTTGAAAATGTAATTTTTGTTATTCTGTATATTGAGAAAAAAAAGGTTGCAGAAACAATAAACTGAACTGAACTGTTCTAAACTGTATAATTGGCATTTTTTGTTGTGCAAAAGGTGTAGCGATTGTTGATTGGAGATAAAATGAGGAGGGTCTGGAAGGGGTTCTCCACCCACGGTGAGAAAATTTGGCATTTTCTCCTCAAAAATGTGTGTGTGTGTGTGTGTGTGTGTGTGTGTGTGTGTGTGTGTGTGTGTGTGTGTGTGTGTGTGTGTGTGTGTGTGTGTGTGTGTGTGTGTGTGTGTGTGTGTGTGTGTGTGTGTGTGTGTGTGTGTGTGTGTGTGTGTGTGTGTGTGTGTGT